>JAWNLE010000356.1:0-19288 GCA_035041375.1 Drosophila conformis | reverse complement strand
TTATTGGGTGTGTGTGTGCGTGCGGGAGTGTTTGTTGGTCTTTGCATCGGATTATGCAGAAGACGCTTAGATTGGTTATTAGCACGATAGTTAATAACCTTTCACTTGCACATGACACGACACATGAACGAAATTATGTATGTATGTGTGTGTGCGTGCGGGAGTGTTTGTTGGTCTTTGCATCGGATTATGCAGAAGACGCTTAGATTGGTTATTAGCACGATAGTTAATAACCTTTCACTTGCACATGACACAACACATGAACGAAATTAAATAAAAAATAAAAAAATTCACGTCGGGGTCACCAAATGTTTTGAGGAGGCGCTTTTTTGCGGTCACCTATATTTGAGCCAGCCGCTGAGCTGGTGTTTGAGTTGAGTTTAAATTTTGTATGATTATTTATTTCTTATTTTATTTCAATTTTCACTCTATTCGCTTATATTAAATTCACAATGCGCGTGTTTCGCTTGTATGTTTGTATGTATGAAGGTTTGTTTGTTTGTATGTATGTATGTTTTTATGTTTGCTTTGATGCGCGTAATTCACTTGCACATGCACAGTCGACGCGAGCTAAATCGAGAGTGTGCGGTGAACTTGCGTGAGCAAGGTGAAGATGAAAGAATGGCAAATACAAAACCCAGGGATGGGCATGCAAATTACGTTACGAAGCTACGTTACTTATCGATACTTATAATTGATATAATTAATTGTTTGTTGGCTGCTGCTGCCTGGTATATTCTTTGAAAAAATTGGAACAACACAGTTAGCAGTATCTGAATGGACGATTGTGGCCTACTTGGATTTAAAACCCTATTGGACTGACGTAGACACATTTTCAAGAGGCACTACAAAAATTGGCCAAATGTGTTCCAAATTCATTGACGTTCCTGCATGCAAAGGAATGTATCAACACTTCCGACACATAGAAGAAGAAATATTTATGGAAAACATGTTATTGACCAAATCACGCAAACAGAGAGCACCATTGGACATCGTGGGAAACATCGCAAGTAGCTTGTTCGGAGTATTGGACTCTACATATGCAAAGGATATGTCAAAAACCATACTGGAAGTGAAAGGAAATGAAAACCATCTTCTGGAGTTATTACAAAACCAAACTTCGCTTATTGACTCCACTATTAACGTTTTGAAACGAGATGAAATTACTTATTCAAAGCGATTAAGCCATTTGGAAGATCAAATTAATAACGTGATGGAAGATAAGTCTCATTTCGATACTTTTCAATGGTACATTACGCTGACATCACAGCTTACGGCAATAGCTTCCAATCTTCAACGCATGCAGAGCGAGATCATTAATATACTGACTGATGTACGCCACAATACCATCAGCCCTCTTCTAGTGTCACCTCGGCAGCTAAAGGATCAATTTGACAAGATAAGAGATAATTTAAAACCAGATCAAATGCTTCCGGCCAACCCAGAGTGTTCGAGTACGAACATGTGAAGCAGTGAGATGATGGTAGCTGGCCCATGCAAGCCAGCCTTGTTCATCGTTGTGCCTGCCTATGATTATTCACAACTACCGTTATATGCTTGCGACGGGTTGCCGTGTTTGATTTCACACTATACGTGATTCAGACATTTTGGTTCTTCGAGCCGGATACAGAGTTCGATTCTAAACGTCGTTTCAGCGTGTTTGATTTCACACTATACGTGATTCAGACATTTTGGTCCTTCGAGCCGGATACAGAGTTCGTTGAATCTGTATAAATAGTTCTACATTAATGTAGTGTACATTAATGTAGTAGAGTAAATATGTTGTGGAAAAAGCAGCAAGAGCTGCTAAAAATGGAGCCGTCCACATCAAAAAAAGAGATTGGTGGACGGTACGAAGAAATGACTAAGTCTTCCAAAGAGGATAGGTAAAACGGTTCCTTCAGTGAGTGCTACGGAAGTCCTTGTGGAGGAATTAGAGAAATATGAGTGCCGAGAATATGAGTACGAAATGCAATGTATGCTGCCAAAAAGTGCTTAGAGAATCCGACTAAAGACCAGCTTCAGACTAGCAAGAACTGGTAAAACATTCGTATGAGGCCCGTGCAAAATATCCTATCAGCGATCGATAAGGATTACAAATCATGGGCGTTCAGTCACGATGACATGAAAGAACTTTCTATGGAAGTTGATTCTTTGCTCTATCAAATCGATACAGAACTATTGATTCTATAAAAAGCATCGAAACAGTAACATCCCATGAGAAAAGCTTCAATGTTGGAAATACCACAATGCAACGGTGAAGCTAAGGAGCAGTACAAAGGGTTGCTGCGCGCAAAGTATGACCAGCTGCGACAACAGGAGAAAGATCGGCAGATTTACATACTCGTTGATCCCAAGCGATGCATTCATCGCTGGACAGCCATTTTGATAATGATGCCTCAGGCAAACCGTTGTACAACAGCAGCCCGCTGGGAAAGCAGCACAGTCAGCGCCAAGTCAACTATATAAATCCGCATTACAATGACACACATTCCATGAATCGTACGGAAGATCGCAGCAGGAATAACAATAATAATAACTCAATTAATAATAGAAGCAAACGCTTTGCAAATGGACCAGAAGATCAATTGAAAGAAACAAGCAAAGTACAGGACTTCAAGCCACGCATCCTGAGATAACTGCAAGCAGCATAAAAACTTAACTTTAAAAACTAATATAAAGAACTAAGTTTACATTACAGAGATTACATTTAATGCCCCCGGAGAATGTTCGAGTACGAACATGTGAAGCAGTGAGATGATGATAGCTGGCCCATGCAAGCCAGCCTTGTTCATCGCTACCGTTATGTATTAAGAATATAGGCGCCAAACAGACGCGATACCAGCAGCGGCTGTATATTATGCATATTATATATAATGTATTTAGGTGTAAGCATTTTATATAAATAAAGAGCCTGCTCGTCAGAGCGGGTCAGTTCGATTCTAAACGTCGTCTCAGCGTGTTTGATTTCACACTATACGTGATTCAGACACAGAGAACATGCTAATGGCATACAAAATGATGAAAGCGGAAGGCACCGTAGTAGACAATCACGTTATAGTAAAAATTACGTTGCCCTTGGTATCAACTTCAACACTGGATATATACAATTTGGTACCTATACCAGCTACAGGCCAACATGGATTTCAAGTGTTCAAAATCCGAACACCTTTTGTTGCCATCAACAATTATCGGGATAAATTGTGGAATTGACAACGGAAGACATGGCAAACTGTCATCAGCTCGCTTCGCTTGTTCTTTCACAACGGACGTGTTTATTTTTTGCGCATCGTAATTTATTTAGTTTCATTCCTTTTGAATCGAAATAATTATTTATTGTGATCGTAAAATTTTTGTGACATTGTGTTATACCGTTATGCAACAACAAACAGCAGCCCAAATTCAAGCTCTTGTGTGGTATTTGTGTTCGCCTGCAATTTTGATATTGTATTTTTACGCTCTCGCTTGTCTCTCCGTGTTTTAAACTGCATCTTTCTCTCGCGCTCTTAATAACATTGTTGGTGGTAGCGGCTGTTTACTTCTTTCTAGTGTTATATTCCGTTGTGTCTCTTATCTCATTTTTCGGTCGTCGCGCCCGTGCCGTTCTATTTTATTTTTTTTTGCTAATCATTGTTTTTGTTCGTAACTACACATCATTTGTAATAGTTTAACCCTTGTGTGTACTTAGGGTTTATTTTGTGTTTGCTTTTAATCTGCAGTTCTTTTTCAATTTTATTAAATTAAATCATTTATTCCTGTAATTATGTCTGTTAATGTCTGTTACATTAAAAATTGCCAGGTCCGTGCAAATACTAGGATGGGCTTTGTTTTTTGCTGGCTGTGTGATAATGTATCACACGAAAAATGTGCTGGCCTAAATGGTCGTATTATTGACCTGATTGAGTCCAAATCAGGTCTAAAGTGGACATGTGACAAGTGCAGGGATATTGAGAGGGACATGATGGGATTTATTAGGCAGACTAAAAATGGCTTTGGAGATCTCTTCGGTAGGTTTAAAAAACTTTTCGATGGGTTCTCTGCTATGGAAAATGATTTCAAAGGTTTAAACCTTTTGAATAAATCTCCGAAGCGTAAAAATGCCAATTTTAGGCTGTCTATTGGCCCAAATGAACTTCCCGCCAAATCTAAAGCTGTCGTTACTGTGGAAAAATTCCAATTCTCTTATATTCGGGAGATATCTTCGTTTACAATAAATGTTCCGGCAGAACACTTTAGCACCATCTGTGGTAACAAATTCTGGCCTTACCATGTAATTGTAAAAGAATTTACAAAAAAGAATAGTCGGTCCCCGATTGCTGTACTGCCTTCTACTGCTAGTGCAACTAAACCTCTTGCTGTATCTGGTAGTTCAAAAAACTAACTCTCTCACTTGGCTATCAAAATGCAAGAGGTATCTGAAGTAAGCTTTCAAATCTTTACCTAAATAGTTTTTCCTTTCTTTTTAATGTCGTCGTGGCCTTTACTGAAACTTGGTTAAGGCCTGACATACTAGATTCTGAAATCCCTGCTAGTAGATTCTCTTTCTATAGAAATGATCGGACTCCCCGGCATGGTGGGGGTGTACTTATTGCTATCAACGTAGATTTATCTTCGGAGATGGTAATGACAGATGTTTCTATGGATTGTAACGAATCTTATTACTCTGCCGGGCTAACGCTCAGTCGAGCTGTGGGTTTGTGCAACAAATTTATGAAATTTGGTCGCGAAGCGATAATTAATAACACAATTGTTTTATATATATTAATTTAAGTATAATGGTTTATTTAGTATTAATTGAATACACTAGTAATTGTGCTTGATGTTTGAATTTCGACGCAGTGACACTTTACTGAGGCCTTCGTTGGTTTCGGCAAGTGATCCTGTTCGGGAAAGTAGGTTCTAGGCACCCGTGCACCAGTTACAAGATTATGTGACTTCGCTTGCTCGATCGGGTACCATACGACACTCCTTTAAGCCAAAGGATTCGTACGTATGCCGTCTGGACGCAGCTGGATTCGTATGATATCGGGTTTCGAAGGACTCGACGTTCCTTTGTGATGCGTCGTCCTGTTGGTATACCCTTCACTTGTGTTTGTCCACTCGCGTAGATTTTGTTCTCTTGCCGCACTCGCGTGTATTTAGTTCAGAGCTTCCGCTTCGCGTATCGATTTTGCTCAACTCTCAGAGGTTCCGCCTTACGTATCGGGTCTTTCTGAACTGTCTTCTCTGTGTTGCGGCGCTCCTTTTATAGGCCGGGTCGCGGCCCTTTTGTTGGGACTGTACCAGAAATCACGTGATCGCCTCGGTGGCGTGATTTCTGGTAATTTTCCACTGCCATTTCGCTGTTGCCAACCTATGTCTGCCGATAGTGTGAGTATGGATGGATATATTGTACCATCCATACTCCTCACACTATAACGGCACATGTCTCGGTGGACATGTGTGGCAGACACGCTCAAATGGCTGACAACCTGCGCACGAAAGAGAGAGGGCGAAAGAGAGCGAATTCGCCGCAACTGCAAACAGAGCCGGACTTCGGTCTGATGTGCAGCTGCTGTGAGGGGCGCATATAGCACAAATAAATATATAAACATATATATTTATATGCGGTCGCTATATGGCTCCTCACACTCCCCTCTTTCTTCGGCAGTGGAAGACTTCCACTGTCCCAACGGCGGTGCTTGTGTGGATGTGTTGAATGGTGTTTTCTGCGCTGGGGAAGATGGATTTTAGAAACATTAATGGTCCCCTTCCCTTTTTTTTCCCATTGATCATTTCTAGATCATTTGTTTTTTTTTCTTTTTATTTACAGATGTTTGTTTTTTCTTTATGTACTTTTTTCTCTGACTATTCGGGGTTTTGTTCGGCGAACACCCGAGTACCGTACCGAATGGTGGTTTTAATGCGGTAGCGCCGTCCGGCGCTCCACACTAGTCGGGACGACCGACGATTGTAGCCTGAGTGGTCGGCTACAGCGTCGATGACCGGAGTAGGCCACTCTGCGGATGGCAGTTCGCGCCATCCCACGCTGGACTCCGGCATGGACCGTTGCCGCTGCAGCGTCGGTCTTGGTGGCCGGGGTGTCGTCGCTGGCCATGACGCTTGGCGGTGGAAGGCTGGCCGGAGGTGCACCGGCGGTGGGGATGGTGGTGTTCCTGGCCGGGGGTATACCGGCGGCGGGGGTGGTGGCGTTTCTGGCCGCGGGTATACCGGCGGCGGGGGTGGTGGCGTTTCTGGCCGCGGGCATACCGGCGGCGGGGGTGGTGGTGTTACCGGTCGCCGAGTAACTGGCCTTGGCACTGGTTGCCGTACGGGTTGGATGGTCGCTGCTTCCTCCTCCAGTTGCCACTCGGGTGGCGGTCGCACATCCTCCTGCCAGCTGTGCACCACGGTGTAAGTGTGGTGCCAGTGTCCGGCGGCATAAGTGCGTTTATACACACGAGACACTGTGGGTGGCTGGGGTTTAGGGCCTGGTGGTGGACCGGCCCGTGGCTCCGCGTCGGGGATCGCCTCCTCCTCGTCGGAGGATATGGTGATAATTTCCTCTGTTCGTGCCCGCGGCACGTATGGCATTGTATCCTCGTCATCCGGATTCCGTGGTGGGGATGCCGAGTTGGAACTGGTGTCGCTGTCGGTGTCCGAGCCGGTATCGGAGTCCTCGGTCTCCGACGAGAGGACGATGGTCTGCTCGGCCGGAGACCAGGAGGGCATGATGTCGTCGTCACCGCTCGGTCGACTCTCCGCTCGGCTGTTCTTCGACCTCGTCGGTCGGGTATCGCGGCTGTCGCGGCCTCCGTGGCCTCCGTCGTCGATCTCCTCGTCGACCTCCGATGGCGGTTGTTCGACCTCGTCGATCGGATCCGCGAGTGGTTGCGGCCCCGGAAACCGCACGTGGATTCATCTCGCTCAGGGGTTGGTGGTAATTCGGAAAGAGTCTCCTTACCCACGCTGCATCGATATCGTCCATTTCACTTGGATATCGACGCCGCTGTGGTGGTGCGTCGTCTTCCATCATCGGGGGCGGGGATTCCCGTGCCTCTTCCTCGACGTCCATTTCGAGATCGGCGCGACCTGGCTGTGCCCACCGCTCCAGCTCTTCGTCGTCGTATAGGTATGACGGCGGCCGTCGTGGTGTGTGCACACGCACCACACGCACTAGACGCCGCACCCGCAGCACTCGTACGACGCGAACCACGCGTCCGCGTGGCCGCCGAGTTCGTCGCCTCGCAGGCATGCGCGCTGCTGGACCAGCTCCTCCTCTATATGGGGTACCAGCTTCTCTAGGTCCCGCGGCGAGATGTGGTGTCAACCGGCGTTGACTACTGGAGGCTGCGTTGTTCATAGATGCGTTGTTCATCGTTGGTATGCAACTCTTGCTAATGAGCTGTGCGCGTGCTTGCGTTTGATTATATAGTGTCCCTAATGTAGGCACTCGTGTCCCTAATTTATCACTCTCTTTCTATCGGTTATGTTCCTTACCCTAGTGTGGGTGACTAACCAACGGTGCCCCGGTATCCGTGTACCTGCACTAGTGCTGGTGACTAACCAACGGTGCATGGTTTTGCCACACACGCATCTGCACTAGTGCTATTGTTGTTGGTTGTTATTTTGTCTTTTGCGCACGTCTCCACATTTAGTGCGTAAATCTGCTGTTGCTACGCACCGAGCACAATATTTTTGGCGGTCATTGCACTGGTGCTCTTTCTAGTGTAAGCGTTGTTGTTGTCCGACTCGTCAACGGCGGTGAGCGCACATTTTCGGTAGGTAGCGGCGCTTGCGCTCTCCTAGTGCAACCATTGTTGTTGCTTGATTCGTCAATCGCGGTGAGCGAACGTTTTTCGCTAGTCGCGGCGCTTGCGCTCTCCCAGTGCAACCATTGTTGTTGCTTGATTCGTCAACAGCGATGCGCGAAACGTTTTCGGCAGTCGCTGCGCTTGCGCTCTTTGGCGTGTGAGCAGTGTTGTTGTAAATTTCCGCCAAAGCGACGAGCGGACGTTTTCGTTGCTTGGAGCGCATGCGCTCTCCAGCGCTTACGCTCTCTAGCGCTTACGCTCTCTTGCTTGTGGGCGGTGTCGTTGCACATTCTCCTCCAGAAGCGCAAGCGTTCGTTGTTCGTTTCTTGTCAGCGCTAAGCATAACGCTTTCGACGGCCGTTGCACTTCGCGCGTGAACTTTAGCGCAGGTCATGGCCATCCTCTCCCACTGCCATAGCTGTTGTCTACTCTCTGCAATTGCTGTGGCGTGCTAACTATTCGCCGCGTTCAGGGCTGTTTACCTAGTTTGGACCCGCCTTCGGGCTCCAATTATTGTTTATAGTTATTTTTTTGTTATGCTTGGTGTTTTATTTTATTTATGTGTATATATATATTTATAGTTTAGTACTCTGTATATAGGTGTTCGCTGTTATTGCTTTATATTATTCTACCTTTCTTGTTCATTGCTCGTTTTATTTCTATTTTATGTTATGGACCCTGTCCTTATGTTTCTATTATTATATATTTATAGTATATTTATTTTGTTGTTATACTAGGTGTATAAGTGTGAATCCACTTTTGTATTTGGAGACACACTTATCTTCCTCCCCTTTTAATTTTGGGGATTTAGGGACTCACCTGCCTCTTGCTATGCGCCTTCAAGTCGCTCACATGGGCCGTCCTTATCCGCTTTCCGCCGGGCTCTTTAGTTTCATATTACCGTCGACGTGAAATCCACGATTTGATAGGGCCGCCGTATCTTGGTGCCAGTTTGGCTGCGAATCCCTCCGCCGCATTTGACAGGTGGTGAACTTCACCCACCCTGTCTCCAATTTTGGGATTCCATTGCCTGCGACGAAGGTTGTAGTGCCTCGCTTGGTCCTGAGCGCCTTTTCCAAGCTCGCCGACGATCTCGAAAATCTCTTTGCTCTATTTCATTTTCGGTCGGCGTTTGCGCTACTTGGCCCGTTCCGATCGCCACTTCGTCGAACAACGCCTTTGGTAGCCTCGGCTCCCGTCCTTGTGTGATGAAGGCGGCGCTGTACCCGATCTCGATACGCTGGTGTACTGCGTGTCAGCTCGGCTGCGTCATCCCTCCGCCGCTGCATTGCGATCATCGTTTGCACGGCGATTGCTCGTTCCGTCGGGTTCTTGGGAGTGTAGGCGCAGTAATTGGTGCTTAACACCCATCTCCTCCAGGAACTTTTTGAATGCCCTGCTGGTGAATTGTGTGCCGTTGTCGGTTATTAGCACCTTTGGTACACCGAACCGTGCCAGAATCCTCTCCCTGAAGGCCTTTTGCAGTGCTGCTGTTGTAGCGCTTCTAAGTGGACCATTTCGGTCCACTTCGAGAAGCGGTCTATGAAGACCAACAGCATCGTGTTTCCATGTGTAGACCTTGGTAATGGTCCCACAAGTCTGCACACACCGTGCTCCAGGGCTCTTCGGGTATCTGCGTCAGCATGTGTCCTGCTGCGGCCAGTTGACTCGGCTTATACTGTTGGCATATTTCGCACTGTTGAACATATGCTCGAACATCCCTGTATAAGCCTGGCCAATAGTAGCGTGCTGCTACTCGGGCTATTGTTTTCCGGCTTCCCGTATGGCCTGCGGCGGCGGTGTTGTGGTTCTCGCTCAGAACTTTTGACCGTTTGCCAGTTGGCACACACAATTTCCAGGCTGTCACATCCTCTGTTCCGGCTCTGTGAGGGATGTGCCTGTATAAATTTCCAGACTCCTCCATGTAGTCCGGAAATTTTCTTGGGTTCTTGGCGATGGTGGTTCGCATCTTCTGGATCCAGTGGCAGTCTTTGTTTGCTTGCTCCATTGCGTCTTCCACCGTTGCTATCCTGCGGCACGTATCTTTCAGGGGCTGTCGAGATAGCGCGTCTGCAACAACGTTCAGGTTCCCCTTCCTGTATTTGACGTCGAAATCGAATTGTTGCAGCTCCAGTGCCCATCTCGCAATCCTGCCTGAGGGGCTCTCGATGGAGTTGAGCCACTTCAGTGCCATATGGTCCGTGATGACGGTGAAGTGGTATCCTTCCAAGTAAGGTCGCAGCTTCCTTATGCCCCAGATTATTGCAAGGCACTCTTTTTCGGTCGCAGAGTAGTTGCGCTCCGCACCATTTAAAGATCTGCTTGCGTACGATATGACCCGTTCACCCTCCTCTGAGTTTTGGGTCAGTATCGCTCCCAAGCCATAGTTGCTAGCATCCGTCTGCAAGCAAAATGGCCTTGAGAAATCTGGGCATGCTAACACAGGGGATTGTGTTAGCTTTGACTTCACCGTCTCGAAGGCTTCCTGCCGTTCTTCGGTCCATTCCCATTTGGTCCCTTTTTTGAGCAGCGCGTTCAGTGGGTGCACCGTTGTGGCGAAATCCGGCACAAACCGCCTGTACCACGATGCCACTCCCAAGTATTGCCGAAGCTCTTTTACGTTTCCAGGCGGTTTCAGTTCGGCGATAGCAGCTACCTTCTCTGGATCAGTGCGGATTCCATCTTCCGTGACCTGATGACCGAGATATTTCAGCTCCTTCTTGAAGAAGTCGCACTTGTCCACGTTTATCTTAAGGTTTGCTGCCCTCAGCCGTCGGAACACTTCCCTCAGGTTGTCCATGTGTTCCTCGCGTGTCTTCCCGATCACGATGATGTCATCTAAATATGCGAATGCATGTGGCATCATTTCGGGGCCGATCACGCGATCCAGGGCTCTCTGGAACGTAGCTGGTGCCGAATGGAGTCCGAATGGCATAACTTTCCAGTGGAACAGTCCTTTTCCCGGAACTGTGAATGCCGTCTTCTCTCGGCTCCCTCTTTCCATCGGGATCTGCCAGTAGCCGTTCTTGAGGTCCAAGCTCGAGATGTATCTCGCCTCTCTCAACTGGTCCAGGATATGGTGGACTCTTGGCAGCGGGTATGCATCCTTTATCGACTTGGCATTCAATTGCCTGAAGTCTACGCACAGGCGCCACTTACCCGTCTTCTTTTTCACCATCACGATTGGAGCGCTGTGTGGGCTTTTCGATGGTTCGATGCATCCCTTGGCCAGCAGTTCTCAACTTGTTCGTTGATCTCGGCCTGCATCTTGGGATTCTTCGGGAAGTATCGCTGCTTTATCGGACGATCGTCACTCATGATAATTCGATGCTCCGCTATGGGCGATGTTCCCTCAATGGCCTCGAACGCGGCTACTTCCCGTTGCAGAAACTCGGCGATTTCTGCGTCTGGATCAGCTGGTGGTATGGCCGTCTTTGCCACGTACAGCCTCTCCTCCTGGTTCTCTCTTGGTCCGTCTTCGGGTATCTTTATCTTCAGCCCGGCGCACTCCAAAAACGTGCCCATGCCAGACAGAAAATCCCATCCAAGAACTAAGTCATCTATTACTCCTGGGAGTATTAGCAGTGCGATGTCCATATTGCTCCTTCCGAGCCTGATGTTCACCTCGACTTGTTCTTGGACTCCGCTGTTTCGGCCATCTGCCATGCGGACTCGCCGGTCGGTTGCGCATCTTCGGCCTACGTTGACCAGTCCACAAGCTAGTTCCTCGCTAACGAAACTACTCGTGGCACCTGTGTCTATCGTAGCCTTGTACTGACAGTTGCCGATTTCCACGGTCGCTGTCAGCTGCGCTCCCTCGTCCTGCAGGCTGCCGATTAGCGCCTTGGGGCTGTCCTGTTCGGCTCCCGCTCGCCCCTCAGTGGCGGACGCCTGTATCCGTTTCCCGACGGACAACACACTGGCGTGCGAACTCCCACACGTCCGCACATCCAACAATAATCCAGCGTAGCGTTCGTACACTCTATCGCTAGATGTCCTTCCTGGCCGCAGAGTCTGCAGGCCATCGCAGGATTGTGTATGTGTGTTTGGGTGTTGTCGCGTCTCGTCCTCGGGGCTGGCCTGGGTCTCGCGTCGGCTTCAGCTCTCTGTGTCTGGCCACTGTCCGCTAACCGCATAAGCCGTGAGCCGTCTTGTCGCGGTGCCGGTTCTATCTGGCGATAGCGACTCATTTGTGGGGCCTCCATCTGTCGTCGTGGTGGCTCCCTGAATCTCTGCGGTGGAAGTTGTACTTGCCTTTGCTGCGGGGCGTTGTACCTTGGCTGTTCCATGTGTCTCTGATGGGGGTGTATCTGTCGCTGCTGCGCAGCGTTGTACCTCGGCTGTTCCGTGTGGCTTTCCAGTCTCAGTTTTTCTCTGTCAGCCTCGAGTTCCTCAAATACGACGGCCAAATACATCAATTCCTCCAAATCGCTGAATTGATCTGGCCGTGCGTACGCTCGCAGGTCTGGTAGGCTGTTATTATATATTTTGAGCAGTTGTTTGGCTGCCGAATATTGCAGTGGTCGCATGAGCGTCTGCATTTCCACCATGTACGCTTTAATGGCTCGTTGCCTGCCGTCTGTGGTTGACTTCGTCCTTCAAGTTTTCGAAGTAGTCCCTTGCGAGGAAATACCTTTGGAAACTCTGAATGAACGTTTCCCAGCTCGTCCAGTGCTGGTTATTGGCTATATACCACTTCAGAGCCATTCCCTGAAGGAGTTCGGGCATGGCCCTGGGAACCAGATCCAGGTTGAGCCCGTAGGTATCCGCTGACCACTCGACCTGCTCCAAGAATTCGAGCGGCTCCGTTGTGCCGTCGAAGCGAAAGTTCCACTCCCGAACTTGCTTCGCTACCCTTGGGTATTCTTGGGCCATGGTCGTCGCCGTGTGTTCGCGTATAGATACCCTCTTGGAAGGCTGTGGTACCGGTGTTTCCACTGCTGGCTGGTTGGCGTCTCGAGCACGTGTCGCTGTGCTGGTTGTCGGTACACTTAAATGCACGACATCAGCGTTTGTCGTCTTTTTTGTATCCGCAGCCTGCACGCTTTCCCTCGCTGGTGACGCTCTGCTATGGATAGCCGCCAATTCCGCAATCCGCGTGGCGTATGGAGGTTTGGATTCGTGGTATCCACCCACTCTCCGAACTGTCGACGCATAACGTCCAGAGTGCCACTCACTTCCACTTGGAACTCGTCTCCATATTTTACCACTTCCTCTTTTTTGAGGTTGTACACCCACGCGCAACTCGTTTAATATATTTAATTATGTATCAATTATCACAACCACCAGTGTTGGGCGCCAGTTGTAACGAACCTTATTGCTTGCCGGGCTAACGCTCAGTCGAGCTGTGGGTTCGTGCAACAAAATTTATGAAATTTGGTCGCGAAGTGATAATTAATAACACAATTATTTATATATATTAATTTAATTATAATGGTTTATTTAGTATTAATTGAATACACTAGTAATTCTGCTTGATGTTTGAATTTAGACGCGGTGACACTTCACTGAGGCCTTCGTTGGTTTCGGCAAGTGATCCTGTTCGGGAAAGCAGGTTCTAGGCACCCGTGCACCAGTTACAAGATTATGTGACTTCGCTTGCTCGATCGGGTACCATACGACACTCCTTTAAGCCAAAGGATTCGTACGTATGCCGTCTGGACGCAGCTGGATTCGTACGCGTTCACCTTGTAACTGTGCAGGCCTCGCCCAGTGGCACGACTTAAACGTGGCAAGGATCACTGCTTTAACTATTTAAGGACCTCAGTGTCCTTTAATGATATCGGGTTTCGAAGGACTCGACGTTCCTTGGTGATGCGTCGTCCTGTTGGTATACCCTTCACTTGTGTTTGTCCACTCGCGTAGATTTTGTTCTCTTGCCGCACTCGCGTGTATTTAGTTCAGAGCTTCCGCTTCGCGTATCGATTTTGCTCAACTCTCAGAGGTTCCGCCTTACGTATCGGGTCTTTCTGAACTGTCTTCTCTGTGTTGCGGCGCTCCTTTTATAGGCCGGGTCGCGGCCTTTTGTTGGGACTGTACCAGAAATCACGTGATCGCCTCGGTGGCGTGATTTCTGGTAATTTTCCACTGCCATTTCGCTGTTGCCAACCTATGTCTGCCGATAGTGTGAGTATGGATGGATATATTGTACCATCCATACTCCTCACACTATAACGGCACATGTCTCGGTGGACATGTGTGGCAGACACGCTCAAATGGCTGACAACCTGCGCACGAAAGAGAGAGGACGAAAGAGAGCGAATTCGCCGCAACTGCAAACAGAGCCGGACTTCGGTCTGATGTGCAGCTGCTGTGAGGGGCGCATATAGCACAAATAAATATATAAACATATATATTTATATGCGGTCGCTATATGGCTCCTCACAATATAAAAAGAATTTCGGACCTTAGACAATTATTGGCGAATGTTGAGCTATTGAGCTTTTTCAATAGCTATCGAATTGTCAAAGTCACAAAAAAAATAATAGAAACGCACCGAAAACTTTCTTTTCTATTAATTAAGTTTATTATTATATATTATTTATATTAAAGCTCCGATTTGAGCTACAATTGTTTATTACAAAGCTCCGATTTGAGCTACAACTGTTTAATACAAAACTCCGATTTGAGCTACAGTTGTTTTAATTGTTCAAACCGATCCGCCGATCTGCGGTGTCGAACACAATGACGCGACTTAAATTCTCGAATTACGAATTAGAACTAACTAGCTGCCGAATTGCAGCTGGCATTGCAAAAGGCAAGCAAAGCGAAAAAGAATGCAGTGAAAACGAAATACCGATGAGCATATACAAACAACAGTTATGATCTTTACTTTACTTTGCTCTTTATGCTGCGCAGAGCATAACTTATCAAAAGAGTACAATATTAAGAGAGAGTAGCTGCTTTAACCGTTGTTTGGCGCGGATAGCTGCGTAACCAAACATTCTCCCCCCGTTGAAAGACACGGGCTTTCAACAGCATCCTCTTTCGGAAGCGCACACAACTTGCGCACAGCTCTCTTAATTATTCCAGTTGACGTCTTGAGAACAGCTACTCGGGAAACGCCGTCAGCACCAGCAACAAGCTCGACCACACGAGCCAGTGGCCATTTAAGGGGTGGCAAGTTTTCATCCTTTACAAGGACAACATCGTTGATGTGAACACCCGGGTAGGATTTTCTCCATTTGGACCGTTGCTGAAGAAGCGTTAAGTATTCATCACGCCAACGACTCCAGAAAATTTGATGATAATAAGCTATACGCTGCCATCGATCTAGGCGGCTAACGTTTAGCTTGGTGACATCCGGCTCCGGATAAAGTGTGAGTGGCGCAGTGCCAAGGAAGTGCGCAGGAGTTAACACATCCAGATCTGCAGGGTGCTCTGAAAGTGGAAAAAGAGGTCGAGAGTTTATTATTGCCCCAATGTGGCAAACCAGTGTGCGCAGATCATCCAGAGGCAAAACCGAGGGTCCGACCGACCGATAGAAATGGTATTTTGCTGTCTTCACCGCCGCCTCCCAAAGTCCACCAAAGTGTGGTGAGCGAGGTGGGATGAATTCCCATTCGATGTCGTCAGAGACACAAAACTGTCGGATGGCGTCGATGTGCTTCTCGCTGAGGAAGAGTCGCTTGAGTTCAGCCAAGTCATTCTTGGCTCCGACGAAATTTGTCGCATTGTCCGACCATATGCGAACAGGTTTACATCTGGTAAGAATAAACCTCTTAAGTGCATTGAGAAAGGCTGCTGTTGACAAATCAGGAACCAGTTCGAGATGCACCGCCTTTGTTGCGAAGCAAATGAAGACCGAGATGTAGCATTTTACTGGTCCTTTGTTACGAATCTCGCTCTTGTAATAAAACGGTCCACAATAGTCCACTCCAGTGACAGCGAAAGGATGCGAGCCACTAACACGATCGCGGGGAAGATCAGCCATGATTGTCTCAGCCAGGACCGGTTTTGCTCGAAAACACATAATGCATTTTGTTGTTACGCTGGAGACAGTCTTACGCCCACCAATAGGCCAATAGTGGAGCCGAATATGAGCAAGCAGAGAACGAGGTCCGGCATGCAGCTGACGCCTGTGAAAATGCATGATGATGGCGCGTGTGACAGGATGATGTCCCGGAAGTATGATGGGATGCTGAGCATCGAAATCCAGGCTCGAGTGTTTTAGACGGCCACCAACACGAAGAAGTCCAAACTCATCGATGAATGGGGTAAGCGAGGCAATAGAGCTGGATGATTTGATAGTCCGTCCGTCTTGAAGAGCCCTATACTCATCACTCAGATTCGCCATCTGGATGCTCCGCAAGAGTAGTTGAGTGCCCTTGTGTATCCAATCTACCGTTAGACTGGCATCCCTGATGCGATTGCGAAATTTATATATATATCCGAAGACACGACGCAGGTTATGAAAGGAATTTGCAAACTTGCATCCTAAGCTGACATCAGAGCATCGAGAGACGGTAACTAGCACCTTTTGCCGCAGCTCAGGAAGCGTCCGGGCCGGTAAACATGATGCGGGCCAGTCGCACTCTCCTTTGGTTAAGAAATCGGGACCATGAGACCACAACGATGATTCTAAAAGGTCGCTTGGAAGTGCTCCTCTAGAAAGAATGTCTGCCGGGTTGCATTCCGTCGGTACGTAGCGCCATTCCATTCCTGTCGTAAGCTCTTGTATTAAAGATATCCGATTAGCCGTGAACGTTTGGAAGCGCGAAGGCTCATCACGTATCCAGGATAATACAACTGCCGAATCCGACCAACAATAGTATCTGCAGTTAAATAACTTCATTTGAGCTACTTCGCGAATAAGTTGAGATAGCAGTGCAGCAGCAGATAATTCCAGCTTTGGTACTGTGAGAGTTCGTAAAGGTGCCACACGAGACTTAGAGCACAACAAATGAGCTATGCGCCTTCCCTCTGTTATGGATACAACGTAAATGCATCCACCGTAAGCCTCAATGCTCGCATCACTAAAACCATGAACTTCGATGATGCCCTTTGGAACAACGACCAGTCGAGGGAGTTTTATTTGCTCTGTGTTGCAAATATCGGCACACAAGCTATTCCAAGAACAGTGCAAAGAAGCAGGAAGACTCTCATCCCAATCCAATTGCTCTCTCCAAATGTGCTGCAAAAAGATCTTGGCCTTGGCTACCACGGGTCCGATAAGTCCAAGCGGGTCATAGAACCGAGCAATGGTAGACAGCACAGACCGTTTGCTAGGCTTTCCAGGCGCTTTCATAGGCGAAAAGTTGAACAGAAGGCAGTCAGAGGCTGGATCCCACGCAAGTCCGAGAGTCTTCGTGACATCCGTGCCATCGTCAAATTTTAAAAAAGTCTCCTTTTCCTCATCAGGAACGTGTTGAAGTACGCGAGGATCGTTGGAGCACCACTTCCTAAGTTTAAAGTTTCCCTTTCGAAGCAGGCTGACTGTTTGCTCCATAATATAAATTACTTCCTCGGCAGAGTCACCTCCAGTGATGAGATCATCTACATAAAAATCGCTCAAAATCACTTTAGATCCAGCAGGAAATGAACTTCTTTCATCAATAGCTAATTGCTGCATGGAACGAACCGCCAGAAAAGAAGCTGGCTTTGTGCCATAGGTGACAGTATCCAGCTTGAAAACTTGAATTTCCTGATGAGGTGAATCACGCCATAAGATACATTGCAGATAGGAATCGGGTTCAGCCATCCTAACGCACCTGTACATTTTGCTAATGTCACCAGTCAAGGCTATTGGGAATGTCCTAAACTGCAACAGTGTAGCGAACAGCTTGCGTTGAATTGTTGGGCCTGCCATGAGGATTTCATTCAGGGAATAGCCAGACGAAGACACGGCCGAACCATCAAAAACAACTCTAAGCTTAGTTGTTGAGCTATCTTCCTTAAGAACACAATGATGAGGAAGATAATACTTGCAGCGACTTAGCATGTCCGACTCCACAAGAGACATGTGATTCAAATCCAGATACTCCTTGATAAATGCTGAATATTGCGACTTCAAACCAGGATGACGTTCTAATTTGCGTTCCAGGTTGCAAAAACGACGATATGCCTGCTGATACGAATCTCCAATTAGATCCACAGCATGCTTGACTGGAAGGCGAACCGAATATTCGCCAGTGTCCAAACGAGCAAAAGTTTGTTTAAAATGCGCTTCACAGTCAAGTTCCTCCTTGGTAGATTCATTGACTAAACGGGAACACGATTCTACCTCCCAAAACCGACGAACGATTTCATCAAGCTTGTGATCTGGGCTAGGATTTGGCATCATAACCGAGCTAGTGACCATCAATGAGGCAGGGCTCGCTGAAGAAGTTCCTCCTGTCACTATCCAGCCCAGTTGAGTTTTTTGAAGAATAGGCAAACCAGGAGCGATTTTGATTTGACCGACACACAACAATTCAAAAAACAGGCCAGCTCCAATTAACAAATCAATTTTGTGCGCCTTGAAGAACTCTGGATCAGCCAAGCGAATATTTGAGGGTATATTCCAGAGCTCAGTGTCGACATCGTAGCTAGGCTGATTTCCAGTTATAGATGGAGCTACGAGACCTGAGATGTCGGCAGAGTAGGCAGATGCTCGCGATTGAAAACTTATATCGGCTGAATAGCCTTCTGAGGCAACAGTAGACTCCCCCAATCCTGAGATCAAAGTAGGTGAGCGATGCTTGCGCAGCTGGAGGTGTTGAGCTAAACGAGATGTGATGATGTGCACCTGCGATCCAGAATCCAGTAGCGCTCGGCAAGGGACTAAAACTCCAGTTCGACTTCTAATGTTGATTACAGCAGTTGCCACGAGCACCACGTCTTGACTAAGATTTTGGGCTACAAGTGTTGCCGAAGGGTTTGCAGCAGGCGGATGCGAAGCAAAGATAACTTGAGAGCCGTCAATCTGATTCTCAAAATGCAGAAGCGTATGATGCTTGGCCTTGCAGCGGTTGCAGGTAGTGGAGCTGCACTCCTTTAGCCGATGACCTTTACACAGGCAATTAATGCAAAGGTTGAGCTTCTTTACCTCTCGTAGACGCAGTTGCGGAGACAGATTTCCAAAACGGGAACAGTTATAAATTAAGTGGCCAAAGGTCTCACAGAACACACATTTATTTGTGTTGGAGTTAGTAGCGACAAAGGCCTTTCTGCTAGTGTTAACGATTTTACTACTTTTTCCCACCTTAGAGCTAGGCGTATACGTTGCCATAGCGTGTTCCACATTTTCCAACCTTTGACATCGTCGTTCCAGAAATGCCAAGAACTGCTCACAAGTAGGAATAGTATCCATCGGTCATACGGTCACACTGAAACTTTTGCAGCGAAAAAATAATTGTATTTTTATTTTATTTTGTTTCTTTAATCGTGTGAGTGTTTCGCATTACTCTCTCTCGCGATTCGAAACTATCGACGCCCGCGAGCAGTTCTGCTGGTGCAAAACTATTTTTGCAAGACGCCCTCACTCAGCGTGATTTCTGCGTGCGCCGCCACCACTC
>JAWNLE010000351.1:650000-823711 GCA_035041375.1 Drosophila conformis | reverse complement strand
ACAACGCTCTGCCTGAACCCAACTCCAATACGCCTGCTCACCTGTCACCTGCTCCGGCTACCGCACATGAGCCCATCCAGCCCAGCAACCAAAATGGCAACCCTTTCAAAATTGCCTTCTGGAATGCTTGTGGAATGAGCAACAAAATCAACGAACTGGAACTCTTCATGCGCCGAAGCTCCATAGAAGTTATGATGGTCATCGAGACAAGGACACCAGCCTGTTCCAGCACTCTGGACGTGAATGGCTACCATAGATACACTGCATCCCACCCCCAAACCCATCGGAGAGGAGGTGTTGCCATCTATGTGCGACATGGCATCAGACATATTGCTCTCCAGGCCATAAACGAGGAATATGCACAAAGCGCTCCCATAGCATTGTTACCTGCAAATGGAAATATAAAAAGAAGGGTTATTGTAGCACCAATATACTGCCCTCCGACTTACAAGTGGAGCCCAGAGCGCTTCACCGGGTTGTTCAAGCATTTTGACAACATGGCAGGCGGAAACCAGTCCAGCTTCCTGCTATGTGGAGATTGGAATGCCAAACATGCTTGGTGGGGCAATCCACGCTCCTGTCAACGAGGCAGGGCCCTGCTTGAAACGATCCAGCAACACAACCGCTACAACATACTGGCCACTGGTGGAGCCACACACTTCCCATTCGATAGGAGGAAGAGGCCTTCAGCAATTGATTTTGTAGTCTACAGCGGGATGAAGAACAACAGATTACAAATTTACTCGACGACGGAACTGGACTCCGATCACTTACCCCTGAGTGTCAACATCTTTGCTGAAGGTAATCATAACTACTGTGCGCCTTCCAATAACTCTCGACTTCTGCCACCAAGAGCCAACACAGCGCGTTTCCAGGAATCGCTAGAACAAAGCATTCTGCTAAATACGGAGATCCGAAGTGGTCTGGACATCGAAGATGCAATTGACATCCTGATGCGCAAAATTCGCGAGGCTGCCGAATGTGCGGCTCCGCAAACATCCAGGCCCCAATCCAACCTCAATTGTCGATTCATCCGCACTGACCACCTTGTGCTGGATGAGGCCACCAGAAGGCTGTTGGAGACCAAGCGACAATGCAAGCGCATACTGCAGACAACAAGAAATCCAACTGCAAGACAACAGTACAGAGCAGCTCAAAGAAGGCTGAAGAAGGCGCTGGCAAAGCTGAAAGACCAGAATATTAATAAGATTCTGAAGGGGATCAATACACAGGACCGCTATCAAATGCAAAAGCTATGGAAACTCACCAACAGAATCAAAAAACAGCCACAGCCAAACTGGCCTTTAAAAGTTCAACAAAGGCCGAGCCTTACCAGCTCCAACACAGGAGGGACGCGGTGCAACGTCGCTTGGACGAAATCTACTCAAGAAAAGGCAGCGGTTTTCGTCGCACACCTTGAAGAAAGATTCAGTCCACAGCTTACAAACACTGACGAGCAGCGCGACCAAATAACTGCAGAACTGGAAGATATCAGGCGTGAAAAACAATCAAAGGCCCGAGAGCAGCCATACCAGATAAGACCAGTGACATTCATCGAACTGAAAACGGCAATAAATTCCCTGGAGCCATCCAAATCACCTGGGGAGGACAGAATAGATAATAAAATTATAAAGCTCCTGCCACAGAAAGCAATACTATACCTGTTGCTGATATTCAACTCTATGCTGCGCCTGGGCTATTTCCCCTCCAAATGGAAGCATGCCTGTATCTGCATGATACTAAAACCTGGCAAAAACTCTGCTGATGTCGCTGCCTATCGCCCAATCAGTCTCCTGTCCGGCTTTTCAAAGATCTTTGAAAAACTTCTCATCTCTCGTCTGTTTGAAGTGGAGGACTTTGGCAAGGCTATTCCAAACTATCAATTTGGATTTAGACGCGAACACGGCACAGAACAACAGCTGGCGCGAGTCTCCCAGTTCATCCTACGCGCGTACGAGGAGCGGAAATTCTGCTCATCAGTGTACATTGACATCGCGGAAGCATTCGACAGGGTATGGCACAGCGGACTACTCTGTAAATTAATTAAATTATTGCCTCTCAACCTCTTCAACATACTTGAAACTTACCTGCACGAGCGAAGTTTCTTCGTCAAATGTAATGATGGCATAAAATCCAGACATGGTAGAATACGAGCAGGTGTGCCGCAAGGCAGCGTGCTGGGGCCAATCTTATACACCATATATGCGTCGGACATGCCCTTGCCACTCCTCACGCAGAATAGGCAATACATGCAGCCACACGACAAACAGATGATGCTGTCAACGTACGCTGACGATACAGTGATCATGTGTGCTGCCTCCACTCCCAGAGATGCCATTTGTGAGAACCAAAAATACATTAGCCATTTCGAAAAATGGGCCAAGAAATGGTGCATCACTGTCAATACGAAGAAGACCGGCCACGTCATCTACACGGTGAGACATCTGAAGCTGGAAGATAGAGAAAGAGCCCCTACTATTTACGGCCAAAAAATTACATGTGGGTCTGCTCACACTTACCTGGGTGTAACACTGGACAGGAAGCTAACTCTGATGTCGCATGTGATGAAGCTCCGCATCAAACTCAGAGCAAGGGCAGCCAAGCTGGAATGGCTCATTGGTCCAAAAAGCCGCCTGAAGGACGAGTGTAAGGTGTTGCTAATTAAGCAACTCATCATGCCCCTATGGCAATACGCACTCCCAGTGTGGGGATCACTCGTCTCAGATTCGCAAATCATGCGGATCCAATACCTGCAAAATAAAATCCTGAGAAGATCACTGAAGGCCCCATGGATGACAAGAAACTCAACTCTAAGGAATACTTACAGTTTGGCCACAGTCGAAGAAACGTTCCAGGAATCAAGCGGACGATTTGCTGACTCCCTGTCCTGTCATGCAAATCCTGAGGCCAGAAAGCTGCTACTACAGCCATACGAGCCTCAACGCCTGAGAAGACCGCGATACACGCAACAATTGCACCAACACTTCTGCCCGCTGCAACCTCAGAGCAGGAACCAGCAGACCCTGTGCCCTCAACTCAGTGAGCCCACGCTGCCCTCTCTCCTGCGCATTGAAGAGGAGAAAAGGCAACAAGAGCAAGCAGTCCGAGACGCCGAAGCAGAAGACAGGCGAAGGCTATTAAGGCAACATATGCCACGCAAACGCTTCGGGGAAGGGAATATAAATTACTACAAACGGCAATACAGGCATGGCAAACTCACCCGCGAAGCAGTGGTAGGCCATATCCAGGGCCAGCCGCTTGCCATTCAGCGTATAATAGTCCCGGACTATGAAGGAGATGGACCGACACCAGCGGCGGAGGGAGGTGCTATTCCAACGCAGCCGACGACACCGGAGGGCCCGCCTCCAGCTAAGTCTCAGCCGGAAGAAGCTATGCAACGGCAAACAAACCCGGCAACACACCCTGCCCAAGAAGAGCTGCTGGACCAAGGGCTTGTAAACGCTCGCATCCAACTCGAGTGCATGCTGGACGACAGCTTGACTGAGCATCAAAATCTGGCTACAGATCCCGTCAACAGCTGCCTTCACACTCCACCCAGCGAACGGAGGCAGCAGCAGTCCCGGTGCAGCCGACCTGAGGCGAAAAATCCAGCGGGGAGAGCGGCGGCACATGCTCCACAGTCTGGGAGCCGATGCCAAAATAATCCACGGGACATTCGTAGAAGCTCAGACACGGCCAAACCTGGAAAAGTAAATATAAACATTAATACAAATATAAGTAACGCTATTTCCAGACAAAAAAATCAAATGACTGAGAACCTTGATGGCACCAACACACATGAGCGGACACCAGAACTGCAGCGGACATGGTCTCATCCACCGACGAGGTCATCTCTGCTTGCCCGGCCGCGATTGAGTCGGCCAAAGATGTGGCAATCCAGCTCTGGCATCCTCCTGGCTCTATCAGCAGTGGCACTGATTGGAGCAACGGGGATGGCCACCAACTCTCCAACTGGCGCAGCCATCAACGCCACCTCTACACACTCCCGCGGCGACTGCAACTCAGACGCCCGCAGCGGTCCAGCAGCACAGCAGGGCCAGTCGAACGGTTGGAGGCCAAATCACAACTGGGTCAAGCACAAACACAGGAAGATGGCGCGCAGAAGAAGAAGAACACTATGACACATCACGCTGAGAGCTGCTAAATATAATTTATTTATAGTTTATTTATAAGTTATTTATAATCTATTTTCACTTAAAATAGTAAACAATAAGTGTGACAAAATTTTATCGCTTCTCGATAAAGCACACAGCATATCGACGCACGATGAATCGAATGCTAACATCGTATAGAATTACCACCTAAGAAAAACACCAGCTAAGCCAGGTTCCGAACCTTTGTAAACAAAAGAAACCAGCTGAAAAGCATGCTACATTTTTAGTAATAAGCTAATTGTCCGTTACTGTCCAATAAGTTTTTAATCTGTTTGTTAGAAATAAGAAAAAGAATGTGGAGACAATAAAATGAATATATATTAAAAAAAGCACACAGCATATCGACGCACGATGAATCGAATGCTAACATCGTATAGAATTACCACCTAAGAAAAACACCAGCTAAGCCAGGTTCCGAACCTTTGTAAACAAAAGAAACCAGCTGAAAAGCATGCTACATTTTTAGTAATAAGCTAATTGTCCGTTACTGTCCAAATAAGTTTTTAATCTGTTTGTTAGAAATAAGAGAAAGAATGTGGTGACAATAAATGAATATATATATTAAAAAAAAAAAACAACAAAAAATATTCTCAAAATGCCAACTTTATTCAAGTGTTTTTCGTAAAAACTTGGGTGACAAAAAAAAATTGTGAACACTACAAAAAACATCGAATAAAATTCCAAAATATTTGAAGGCAATGATGATTCAAATAATTAGCCAGTTCACAGTTTAAAGTATAATTAGAAGCATGAAGCTGTAAAAAATATAAACAATTCTTAGTATTATAAGCTTACATATAACTTAGTATAAGTTTCGCCAATATGAGCCATTATTAAGGCGTCAAAAAATTGTTGTAAGGTATTCAAGTTGTATTGGCAAAAATAAAGATTATTCATGCAAGAAGTGAAAGTCCTAAACCTGCTGGATCAGGTTGCGGTACACCTCTCACGAGTTGACGATGAATTTATTATTGTGTGTCTGTCATGGCCACAGAGAAAGAAAAAAAATGCTCTGAAAAGAAAAATAAAAATCAGGTGAAATTGTCCGATTTAAATAAACAGTGCAGTGTCATTTTGTCGGCAAAATCGCGTTCTACACGCGTATCATAAATTTTCGCGCCAGTGCTTGGAAGAAAAGAAGATGAAAAAGAAGATGAAAAATTGGTTGCAGAATTCAGAGCGATGAACGAACGCGTAAAAGAGAGAATGAGAGGGGCAAAACGACACGCTGAAGACACCGAAAGAGAATCAATAGAAGCCTGGGCCGCGCTAGCTAAAAAAAAAAAATACACAAAAATCGTCACTCAGCAATGGCAAAACTTGAAAAACAGCTACAAGATATGAAGGATTTAATAGTATCTGAAGACAATGAAATTATTGAGGACACAGATGAAGCAGAGAGAAAAGAAGTCATATACAGAAATGCAGTAGAGGCGATTCAAATTACACAGTCGATGTATGGTGTGACCAATGATGGCATCGAAGCGTTAGACAAATTAGTTCAAAATTCAAGAGCAGCAGAGGGCTACACAAACACAATATAAACAATCAAACAATGCAAACTTTAATCAATTAAAACAACTGTGCAAAGTTCATTGGCAGTTCTCGCTCTGAGTTGTTCAAAGAGAGCAAGTGATATATATCGATAGGATGATACGATCGTGATTTTCAATTAAAACTAATTAAAGCAGAATCTGCCACCAACAACACGAGTTGGCCAATATCCCTTATGGATAAAGATGACAAAGAAATTCTCATTTCGCCAGCCATATGAATGTACAAGCCACAGGCGACATCCGCTGCACCTCAAAACCAAACATGAAGATGCAAGGCAAACTGCCCTTGCTGCATCTAGCATGATATTAGCTGTGTGCTTAAACCGTTTGAGAATTGTAAGATAAACTTATATCAAAACAAAAGCCCTGAAGTAGGCAACACGAATGCGTCGTTACACATACCGAAGCTGGATTTTAATAGCTACAGTTACTAAACTTAGAAGGAAAATGACTAGGAACCTGTGATCTTTAATTTCGATTTTTGATTAGCTTGAAATTGTTAAAGCTATTAAAAAAAACATACATAGATGATTTAAACAACAAAAAATATTCTCAAAATGCCAACTTTATTCAAGTGTTTTTCGTAAAAACTTGGGTGACAAAAAAAAATTGTGAACACTACAAAAAACATCGAATAAAATTCCAAAATATTTGAAGGCAATGATGATTCAAATAATTAGCCAGTTCACAGTTTAAAGTATAATTAGAAGCATGAAGCTGTAAAAAATATAAACAATTCTTAGTATTATAAGCTTACATATAACTTAGTATAAGTTTCGCCAATATGAGCCATTATTAAGGCGTCAAAAAATTGTTGTAAGGTATTCAAGTTGTATTGGCAAAAATAAAGATTATTCATGCAAGAAGTGAAAGTCCTAAACCTGCTGGATCAGGTTGCGGTACACCTCTCACGAGTTGACGATGAATTTATTATTGTGTGTCTGTCATGGCCACAGAGAAAGAAAAAAAATGCTCTGAAAAGAAAAATAAAAATCAGGTGAAATTGTCCGATTTAAATAAACAGTGCAGTGTCATTTTGTCGGCAAAATCGCGTTCTACACGCGTATCATAAATTTTCGCGCCAGTGCTTGGAAGAAAAGAAGATGAAAAAGAAGATGAAAAATTGGTTGCAGAATTCAGAGCGATGAACGAACGCGTAAAAGAGAGAATGAGAGGGGCAAAACGACACGCTGAAGACACCGAAAGAGAATCAATAGAAGCCTGGGCCGCGCTAGCTAAAAAAAAAAAATACACAAAAATCGTCACTCAGCAATGGCAAAACTTGAAAAACAGCTACAAGATATGAAGGATTTAATAGTATCTGAAGACAATGAAATTATTGAGGACACAGATGAAGCAGAGAGAAAAGAAGTCATATACAGAAATGCAGTAGAGGCGATTCAAATTACACAGTCGATGTATGGTGTGACCAATGATGGCATCGAAGCGTTAGACAAATTAGTTCAAAATTCAAGAGCAGCAGAGGGCTACACAAACACAATATAAACAATCAAACAATGCAAACTTTAATCAATTAAAACAACTGTGCAAAGTTCATTGGCAGTTCTCGCTCTGAGTTGTTCAAAGAGAGCAAGTGATATATATCGATAGGATGATACGATCGTGATTTTCAATTAAAACTAATTAAAGCAGAATCTGCCACCAACAACACGAGTTGGCCAATATCCCTTATGGATAAAGATGACAAAGAAATTCTCATTTCGCCAGCCATATGAATGTACAAGCCACAGGCGACATCCGCTGCACCTCAAAACCAAACATGAAGATGCAAGGCAAACTGCCCTTGCTGCATCTAGCATGATATTAGCTGTGTGCTTAAACCGTTTGAGAATTGTAAGATAAACTTATATCAAAACAAAAGCCCTGAAGTAGGCAACACGAATGCGTCGTTACACATACCGAAGCTGGATTTTAATAGCTACAGTTACTAAACTTAGAAGGAAAATGACTAGGAACCTGTGATCTTTAATTTCGATTTTTGATTAGCTTGAAATTGTTAAAGCTATTAAAAAAAACATACATAGATGATTTAAACAACAAAAAATATTCTCAAAATGCCAACTTTATTCAAGTGTTTTTCGTAAAAACTTGGGTGACAAAAAAAAATTGTGAACACTACAAAAAACATCGAATAAAATTCCAAAATATTTGAAGGCAATGATGATTCAAATAATTAGCCAGTTCACAGTTTAAAGTATAATTAGAAGCATGAAGCTGTAAAAAATATAAACAATTCTTAGTATTATAAGCTTACATATAACTTAGTATAAGTTTCGCCAATATGAGCCATTATTAAGGCGTCAAAAAATTGTTGTAAGGTATTCAAGTTGTATTGGCAAAAATAAAGATTATTCATGCAAGAAGTGAAAGTCCTAAACCTGCTGGATCAGGTTGCGGTACACCTCTCACGAGTTGACGATGAATTTATTATTGTGTGTCTGTCATGGCCACAGAGAAAGAAAAAAAATGCTCTGAAAAGAAACATAAAAATCAGGTGAAATTGTCCGATTTAAATAAACAGTGCAGTGTCATTTTGTCGGCAAAATCGCGTTCTACACGCGTATCATAAATTTTCGCGCCAGTGCTTGGAAGAAAAGAAGATGAAAAAGAAGATGAAAAATTGGTTGCAGAATTCAGAGCGATGAACGAACGCGTAAAAGAGAGAATGAGAGGGGCAAAACGACACGCTGAAGACACCGAAAGAGAATCAATAGAAGCCTGGGCCGCGCTAGCTAAAAAAAAAAAATACACAAAAATCGTCACTCAGCAATGGCAAAACTTGAAAAACAGCTACAAGATATGAAGGATTTAATAGTATCTGAAGACAATGAAATTATTGAGGACACAGATGAAGCAGAGAGAAAAGAAGTCATATACAGAAATGCAGTAGAGGCGATTCAAATTACACAGTCGATGTATGGTGTGACCAATGATGGCATCGAAGCGTTAGACAAATTAGTTCAAAATTCAAGAGCAGCAGAGGGCTACACAAACACAATATAAACAATCAAACAATGCAAACTTTAATCAATTAAAACAACTGTGCAAAGTTCATTGGCAGTTCTCGCTCTGAGTTGTTCAAAGAGAGCAAGTGATATATATCGATAGGATGATACGATCGTGATTTTCAATTAAAACTAATTAAAGCAGAATCTGCCACCAACAACACGAGTTGGCCAATATCCCTTATGGATAAAGATGACAAAGAAATTCTCATTTCGCCAGCCATATGAATGTACAAGCCACAGGCGACATCCGCTGCACCTCAAAACCAAACATGAAGATGCAAGGCAAACTGCCCTTGCTGCATCTAGCATGATATTAGCTGTGTGCTTAAACCGTTTGAGAATTGTAAGATAAACTTATATCAAAACAAAAGCCCTGAAGTAGGCAACACGAATGCGTCGTTACACATACCGAAGCTGGATTTTAATAGCTACAGTTACTAAACTTAGAAGGAAAATGACTAGGAACCTGTGATCTTTAATTTCGATTTTTGATTAGCTTGAAATTGTTAAAGCTATTAAAAAAAACATACATAGATGATTTAAACAACAAAAAATATTCTCAAAATGCCAACTTTATTCAAGTGTTTTTCGTAAAAACTTGGGTGACAAAAAAAAATTGTGAACACTACAAAAAACATCGAATAAAATTCCAAAATATTTGAAGGCAATGATGATTCAAATAATTAGCCAGTTCACAGTTTAAAGTATAATTAGAAGCATGAAGCTGTAAAAAATATAAACAATTCTTAGTATTATAAGCTTACATATAACTTAGTATAAGTTTCGCCAATATGAGCCATTATTAAGGCGTCAAAAAATTGTTGTAAGGTATTCAAGTTGTATTGGCAAAAATAAAGATTATTCATGCAAGAAGTGAAAGTCCTAAACCTGCTGGATCAGGTTGCGGTACACCTCTCACGAGTTGACGATGAATTTATTATTGTGTGTCTGTCATGGCCACAGAGAAAGAAAAAAAATGCTCTGAAAAGAAAAATAAAAATCAGGTGAAATTGTCCGATTTAAATAAACAGTGCAGTGTCATTTTGTCGGCAAAATCGCGTTCTACACGCGTATCATAAATTTTCGCGCCAGTGCTTGGAAGAAAAGAAGATGAAAAAGAAGATGAAAAATTGGTTGCAGAATTCAGAGCGATGAACGAACGCGTAAAAGAGAGAATGAGAGGGGCAAAACGACACGCTGAAGACACCGAAAGAGAATCAATAGAAGCCTGGGCCGCGCTAGCTAAAAAAAAAAAATACACAAAAATCGTCACTCAGCAATGGCAAAACTTGAAAAACAGCTACAAGATATGAAGGATTTAATAGTATCTGAAGACAATGAAATTATTGAGGACACAGATGAAGCAGAGAGAAAAGAAGTCATATACAGAAATGCAGTAGAGGCGATTCAAATTACACAGTCGATGTATGGTGTGACCAATGATGGCATCGAAGCGTTAGACAAATTAGTTCAAAATTCAAGAGCAGCAGAGGGCTACACAAACACAATATAAACAATCAAACAATGCAAACTTTAATCAATTAAAACAACTGTGCAAAGTTCATTGGCAGTTCTCGCTCTGAGTTGTTCAAAGAGAGCAAGTGATATATATCGATAGGATGATACGATCGTGATTTTCAATTAAAACTAATTAAAGCAGAATCTGCCACCAACAACACGAGTTGGCCAATATCCCTTATGGATAAAGATGACAAAGAAATTCTCATTTCGCCAGCCATATGAATGTACAAGCCACAGGCGACATCCGCTGCACCTCAAAACCAAACATGAAGATGCAAGGCAAACTGCCCTTGCTGCATCTAGCATGATATTAGCTGTGTGCTTAAACCGTTTGAGAATTGTAAGATAAACTTATATCAAAACAAAAGCCCTGAAGTAGGCAACACGAATGCGTCGTTACACATACCGAAGCTGGATTTTAATAGCTACAGTTACTAAACTTAGAAGGAAAATGACTAGGAACCTGTGATCTTTAATTTCGATTTTTGATTAGCTTGAAATTGTTAAAGCTATTAAAAAAAACATACATAGATGATTTAAACAACAAAAAATATTCTCAAAATGCCAACTTTATTCAAGTGTTTTTCGTAAAAACTTGGGTGACAAAAAAAAATTGTGAACACTACAAAAAACATCGAATAAAATTCCAAAATATTTGAAGGCAATGATGATTCAAATAATTAGCCAGTTCACAGTTTAAAGTATAATTAGAAGCATGAAGCTGTAAAAAATATAAACAATTCTTAGTATTATAAGCTTACATATAACTTAGTATAAGTTTCGCCAATATGAGCCATTATTAAGGCGTCAAAAAATTGTTGTAAGGTATTCAAGTTGTATTGGCAAAAATAAAGATTATTCATGCAAGAAGTGAAAGTCCTAAACCTGCTGGATCAGGTTGCGGTACACCTCTCACGAGTTGACGATGAATTTATTATTGTGTGTCTGTCATGGCCACAGAGAAAGAAAAAAAATGCTCTGAAAAGAAAAATAAAAATCAGGTGAAATTGTCCGATTTAAATAAACAGTGCAGTGTCATTTTGTCGGCAAAATCGCGTTCTACACGCGTATCATAAATTTTCGCGCCAGTGCTTGGAAGAAAAGAAGATGAAAAAGAAGATGAAAAATTGGTTGCAGAATTCAGAGCGATGAACGAACGCGTAAAAGAGAGAATGAGAGGGGCAAAACGACACGCTGAAGACACCGAAAGAGAATCAATAGAAGCCTGGGCCGCGCTAGCTAAAAAAAAAAAAATACACAAAAATCGTCACTCAGCAATGGCAAAACTTGAAAAACAGCTACAAGATATGAAGGATTTAATAGTATCTGAAGACAATGAAATTATTGAGGACACAGATGAAGCAGAGAGAAAAGAAGTCATATACAGAAATGCAGTAGAGGCGATTCAAATTACACAGTCGATGTATGGTGTGACCAATGATGGCATCGAAGCGTTAGACAAATTAGTTCAAAATTCAAGAGCAGCAGAGGGCTACACAAACACAATATAAACAATCAAACAATGCAAACTTTAATCAATTAAAACAACTGTGCAAAGTTCATTGGCAGTTCTCGCTCTGAGTTGTTCAAAGAGAGCAAGTGATATATATCGATAGGATGATACGATCGTGATTTTCAATTAAAACTAATTAAAGCAGAATCTGCCACCAACAACACGAGTTCGCCAATATCCCTTATGGATGAAGATGACAAAGAAATTCTCATTTCGCCAGCCATATTGAATGTACAAGCCACAGGCGACATCCGCTGCACCTCAAAACCAAACATGAAGATGCAAGGCAAACTGCCCTTGCTGCATCTAGCATGACATTAGCTGTGTGCTTAAACCGTTTGAGAATTGTAAGATAAACTTATATCAAAACAAAAGCCCTGAAGTAGGCAACACGAATGCGTCGTTACACATACCGAAGCTGCGCATTTATACAATATAGCTAGCGATGTTCAGCTAAACTTAGAAGGAAAATGACTAGGAACCTGTGATCTTTAATTTCGATTTTTGATTAGCTTGAAATTGTTAAAGCTATTAAAAAAAACATACATAGATGATTTAAACAACAAAAAATATTCTCAAAATGCCAACTTTATTCAAGTGTTTTTCGTAAAAACTTGGGTGACAAAAAAAAATTGTGAACACTACAAAAAACATCGAATAAAATTCCAAAATATTTGAAGGCAATGATGATTCAAATAATTAGCCAGTTCACAGTTTAAAGTATAATTCCAGAAGCATGAAGCTGTAAAAAATATAAACAATTCTTAGTATTATAAGCTTACATATAACTTAGTATAAGTTTCGCCAATATGAGCCATTATTAAGGCGTCAAAAAATTGTTGTAAGGTATTCAAGTTGTATTGGCAAAAATAAAGATTATTCATGCAAGAAGTGAAAGTCCCAAACCTGCTGGATCAGGTTGCGGTACACCTCTCACGAGTTGACGATGAATTTATTATTGTGTGTCTGTCATGGCCACAGAGAAAGAAAAAAAATGCTCTGAAAAGAAAAATAAAAATCAGGTGAAATTGTCCGATTTAAATAAACAGTGCAGTGTCATTTTGTCGGCAAAATCGCGTTCTACACGCGTATCATAAATTTTCGCGCCAGTGCTTGGAAGAAAAGAAGATGAAAAAGAAGATGAAAAATTGGTTGCAGAATTCAGAGCGATGAACGAACGCGTAAAAGAGAGAATGAGAGGGGCAAAACGACACGCTGAAGACACCGAAAGAGAATCAATAGAAGCCTGGGCCGCGCTAGCTAAAAACAAAAAAATACACAAAAATCGTCACTCAGCAATGGCAAAACTTGAAAAACAGCTACAAGATATGAAGGATTTAATAGTATCTGAAGACAATGAAATTATTGAGGACACAGATGAAGCAGAGAGAAAAGAAGTCATATACAGAAATGCAGTAGAGGCGATTCAAATTACACAGTCGATCGTATGGTGTGACCAATGATGGCATCGAAGCGTTAGACAAATTAGTTCAAAATTCAAGAGCAGCAGAGGGCTACACAAACACAATATAAACAATCAAACAATGCAAACTTTAATCAATTAAAACAACTGTGCAAAGTTCATTGGCAGTTCTCGCTCTGAGTTGTTCAAAGAGAGCAAGTGATATATATCGATAGGATGATACGATCGTGATTTTCAATTAAAACTAATTAAAGCAGAATCTGCCACCAACAACACGAGTTGGCCAATATCCCTTATGGATAAAGATGACAAAGAAATTCTCATTTCGCCAGCCATATTGAATGTACAAGCCACAGGCGACATCCGCTGCCCCCCAAAACCAAACATGAAGATGCAAGGCAAATTGCTCTTGCTGCATCTAGCATGCCAATAGCTGTGTGCTTAAACCGTTTGAGAATTGTAAGATAAACTTATATCAAAACAAATGCCCTAAAGTAGGCAACACGAATGCGTCGTTACACATACCGGAGCTGGAGTCTCATTGCAATATCTAAAATCCATCCAATGCATGAAGATGCAAAGCGAATTGCCCCGCAATTTAATAGCTACAGTTTCTAAACTTAGAAGGAAAATGACTAGGAATCTGTGATCTTTAATTTCGATTTTTGATTAGCTTGAAATTGTTAAAGCTATTAAAAAAAACATACATAGATGATTTGAACAACAAAAAATATTCTCAAAATGCCAACTTTATTCAAGTGTTTTTCGTAAAAACTTGGGTGACAAACAAAAATTGTGAACACTACAAAAAACATCGAATAAAATTGCAAAATATTTGAAGGCAATGATGATTCAAATAATTAGCCAGTTCACAGTTTAAAGTATAATTAGACGCACTTGAAGCATGAAGCTGTGAAAAATATAAACAATTCTTAGTATTATAAGCTTACATATAACTTAGTATAAGTTTCGCCAATATGAGCCATTATTAAGGCGTCAAAAAATTGTTGTAAGGTATTCAAGTTGTATTGGCAAAAATAAAGATTATTCATGCAAGAAGTGAAAGTCCTAAACCTGCTGGATCAGGTTGCGGTACACCTCTCACGAGTTGACGATGAATTTATTATTGTGTGTCTGTCATGGCCACAGAGAAAGAAAAAAAATGCTCTGAAAAGAAAAATAAAAATCAGGTGAAATTGTCCGATTTAAATAAACAGTGCAGTGTCATTTTGTCGGCAAAATCGCGTTCTACACGCGTATCATCAATTTTCGCGCCAGTGCTTGGAAGAAAAGAAGATGAAAAAGAAGATGAAAAATTGGTTGCAGAATTCAGAGCGATGAACGAACGCGTAAAAGAGAGAATGAGAGGGGCAAAACGACACGCTGAAGACACCGAAAGAGAATCAATAGAAGCCTGGGCCGCGCTAGCTAAAAACAAAAAAATACACAAAAATCGTCACTCAGCAATGGCAAAACTTGAAACAACAGCTACAAGAGTATGAAGGATTTAATAGTATCTGAAGACAATGAAATTATTGAGGACACAGATGAAGCAGAGAGAAAAGAAGTCATATACAGAAATGCAGTAGAGGCGATTCAAATTACACAGTCGATCGTATGGTGTGACCAATGATGGCATCGAAGCGTTAGACAAATTAGTTCAAACATTCAAGAGCAGCAGAGGGCTACACAAACACAATATAAACAATCAAACAATGCAAACTTTAATCAATTAAAACAACTGTGCAAAGTTCATTGGCAGTTCTCGCTCTGAGTTGTTCAAAGAGAGCAAGTGATATATATCGATAGGATGATACGATCGTGATTTTCAATTAAAACTAATTAAAGCAGAATCTGCCACCAACAACACGAGTTGGCCAATATCCCTTATGGATAAAGATGACAAAGAAATTCTCATTTCGCCAGCCATATTGAATGTACAAGCCACAGGCGACATCCGCTGCACCTCAAAACCAAACATGAAGATGCAAGGCAAACTGCCCTTGCTGCATCTAGCATGATATTAGCTGTGTGCTTAAACCGTTTGAGAATTGTAAGATAAACTTATATCAAAACAAAAGCCCTGAAGTAGGCAACACGAATGCGTCGTTACACATACCGAAGCTGGATTTTAATAGCTACAGTTACTAAACTTAGAAGGAAAATGACTAGGAACCTGTGATCTTTAATTTCGATTTTTGATTAGCTTGAAATTGTTAAAGCTATTAAAAAAAACATACATAGATGATTTAAACAACAAAAAATATTCTCAAAATGCCAACTTTATTCAAGTGTTTTTCGTAAAAACTTGGGTGACAAAAAAAAATTGTGAACACTACAAAAAACATCGAATAAAATTCCAAAATATTTGAAGGCAATGATGATTCAAATAATTAGCCAGTTCACAGTTTAAAGTATAATTAGAAGCATGAAGCTGTAAAAAATATAAACAATTCTTAGTATTATAAGCTTACATATAACTTAGTATAAGTTTCGCCAATATGAGCCATTATTAAGGCGTCAAAAAATTGTTGTAAGGTATTCAAGTTGTATTGGCAAAAATAAAGATTATTCATGCAAGAAGTGAAAGTCCTAAACCTGCTGGATCAGGTTGCGGTACACCTCTCACGAGTTGACGATGAATTTATTATTGTGTGTCTGTCATGGCCACAGAGAAAGAAAAAAAATGCTCTGAAAAGAAAAATAAAAATCAGGTGAAATTGTCCGATTTAAATAAACAGTGCAGTGTCATTTTGTCGGCAAAATCGCGTTCTACACGCGTATCATAAATTTTCGCGCCAGTGCTTGGAAGAAAAGAAGATGAAAAAGAAGATGAAAAATTGGTTGCAGAATTCAGAGCGATGAACGAACGCGTAAAAGAGAGAATGAGAGGGGCAAAACGACACGCTGAAGACACCGAAAGAGAATCAATAGAAGCCTGGGCCGCGCTAGCTAAAAAAAAAAAAAATACACAAAAATCGTCACTCAGCAATGGCAAAACTTGAAAAACAGCTACAAGATATGAAGGATTTAATAGTATCTGAAGACAATGAAATTATTGAGGACACAGATGAAGCAGAGAGAAAAGAAGTCATATACAGAAATGCAGTAGAGGCGATTCAAATTACACAGTCGATGTATGGTGTGACCAATGATGGCATCGAAGCGTTAGACAAATTAGTTCAAAATTCAAGAGCAGCAGAGGGCTACACAAACACAATATAAACAATCAAACAATGCAAACTTTAATCAATTAAAACAACTGTGCAAAGTTCATTGGCAGTTCTCGCTCTGAGTTGTTCAAAGAGAGCAAGTGATATATATCGATAGGATGATACGATCGTGATTTTCAATTAAAACTAATTAAAGCAGAATCTGCCACCAACAACACGAGTTGGCCAATATCCCTTATGGATAAAGATGACAAAGAAATTCTCATTTCGCCAGCCATATTGAATGTACAAGCCACAGGCGACATCCGCTGCACCTCAAAACCAAACATGAAGATGCAAGGCAAACTGCCCTTGCTGCATCTAGCATGATATTAGCTGTGTGCTTAAACCGTTTGAGAATTGTAAGATAAACTTATATCAAAACAAAAGCCCTGAAGTAGGCAACACGAATGCGTCGTTACACATACCGAAGCTGGATTTTAATAGCTACAGTTACTAAACTTAGAAGGAAAATGACTAGGAACCTGTGATCTTTAATTTCGATTTTTGATTAGCTTGAAATTGTTAAAGCTATTAAAAAAAACATACATAGATGATTTAAACAACAAAAAATATTCTCAAAATGCCAACTTTATTCAAGTGTTTTTCGTAAAAACTTGGGTGACAAAAAAAAATTGTGAACACTACAAAAAACATCGAATAAAATTCCAAAATATTTGAAGGCAATGATGATTCAAATAATTAGCCAGTTCACAGTTTAAAGTATAATTAGAAGCATGAAGCTGTAAAAAATATAAACAATTCTTAGTATTATAAGCTTACATATAACTTAGTATAAGTTTCGCCAATATGAGCCATTATTAAGGCGTCAAAAAATTGTTGTAAGGTATTCAAGTTGTATTGGCAAAAATAAAGATTATTCATGCAAGAAGTGAAAGTCCTAAACCTGCTGGATCAGGTTGCGGTACACCTCTCACGAGTTGACGATGAATTTATTATTGTGTGTCTGTCATGGCCACAGAGAAAGAAAAAAAATGCTCTGAAAAGAAAAATAAAAATCAGGTGAAATTGTCCGATTTAAATAAACAGTGCAGTGTCATTTTGTCGGCAAAATCGCGTTCTACACGCGTATCATAAATTTTCGCGCCAGTGCTTGGAAGAAAAGAAGATGAAAAAGAAGATGAAAAATTGGTTGCAGAATTCAGAGCGATGAACGAACGCGTAAAAGAGAGAATGAGAGGGGCAAAACGACACGCTGAAGACACCGAAAGAGAATCAATAGAAGCCTGGGCCGCGCTAGCTAAAAAAAAAAAAATACACAAAAATCGTCACTCAGCAATGGCAAAACTTGAAAAACAGCTACAAGATATGAAGGATTTAATAGTATCTGAAGACAATGAAATTATTGAGGACACAGATGAAGCAGAGAGAAAAGAAGTCATATACAGAAATGCAGTAGAGGCGATTCAAATTACACAGTCGATGTATGGTGTGACCAATGATGGCATCGAAGCGTTAGACAAATTAGTTCAAAATTCAAGAGCAGCAGAGGGCTACACAAACACAATATAAACAATCAAACAATGCAAACTTTAATCAATTAAAACAACTGTGCAAAGTTCATTGGCAGTTCTCGCTCTGAGTTGTTCAAAGAGAGCAAGTGATATATATCGATAGGATGATACGATCGTGATTTTCAATTAAAACTAATTAAAGCAGAATCTGCCACCAACAACACGAGTTGGCCAATATCCCTTATGGATAAAGATGACAAAGAAATTCTCATTTCGCCAGCCATATGAATGTACAAGCCACAGGCGACATCCGCTGCACCTCAAAACCAAACATGAAGATGCAAGGCAAACTGCCCTTGCTGCATCTAGCATGATATTAGCTGTGTGCTTAAACCGTTTGAGAATTGTAAGATAAACTTATATCAAAACAAAAGCCCTGAAGTAGGCAACACGAATGCGTCGTTACACATACCGAAGCTGGATTTTAATAGCTACAGTTACTAAACTTAGAAGGAAAATGACTAGGAACCTGTGATCTTTAATTTCGATTTTTGATTAGCTTGAAATTGTTAAAGCTATTAAAAAAAACATACATAGATGATTTAAACAACAAAAAATATTCTCAAAATGCCAACTTTATTCAAGTGTTTTTCGTAAAAACTTGGGTGACAAAAAAAAATTGTGAACACTACAAAAAACATCGAATAAAATTCCAAAATATTTGAAGGCAATGATGATTCAAATAATTAGCCAGTTCACAGTTTAAAGTATAATTAGAAGCATGAAGCTGTAAAAAATATAAACAATTCTTAGTATTATAAGCTTACATATAACTTAGTATAAGTTTCGCCAATATGAGCCATTATTAAGGCGTCAAAAAATTGTTGTAAGGTATTCAAGTTGTATTGGCAAAAATAAAGATTATTCATGCAAGAAGTGAAAGTCCTAAACCTGCTGGATCAGGTTGCGGTACACCTCTCACGAGTTGACGATGAATTTATTATTGTGTGTCTGTCATGGCCACAGAGAAAGAAAAAAAATGCTCTGAAAAGAAAAATAAAAATCAGGTGAAATTGTCCGATTTAAATAAACAGTGCAGTGTCATTTTGTCGGCAAAATCGCGTTCTACACGCGTATCATAAATTTTCGCGCCAGTGCTTGGAAGAAAAGAAGATGAAAAAGAAGATGAAAAATTGGTTGCAGAATTCAGAGCGATGAACGAACGCGTAAAAGAGAGAATGAGAGGGGCAAAACGACACGCTGAAGACACCGAAAGAGAATCAATAGAAGCCTGGGCCGCGCTAGCTAAAAAAAAAAAATACACAAAAATCGTCACTCAGCAATGGCAAAACTTGAAAAACAGCTACAAGATATGAAGGATTTAATAGTATCTGAAGACAATGAAATTATTGAGGACACAGATGAAGCAGAGAGAAAAGAAGTCATATACAGAAATGCAGTAGAGGCGATTCAAATTACACAGTCGATGTATGGTGTGACCAATGATGGCATCGAAGCGTTAGACAAATTAGTTCAAAATTCAAGAGCAGCAGAGGGCTACACAAACACAATATAAACAATCAAACAATGCAAACTTTAATCAATTAAAACAACTGTGCAAAGTTCATTGGCAGTTCTCGCTCTGAGTTGTTCAAAGAGAGCAAGTGATATATATCGATAGGATGATACGATCGTGATTTTCAATTAAAACTAATTAAAGCAGAATCTGCCACCAACAACACGAGTTGGCCAATATCCCTTATGGATAAAGATGACAAAGAAATTCTCATTTCGCCAGCCATATGAATGTACAAGCCACAGGCGACATCCGCTGCACCTCAAAACCAAACATGAAGATGCAAGGCAAACTGCCCTTGCTGCATCTAGCATGATATTAGCTGTGTGCTTAAACCGTTTGAGAATTGTAAGATAAACTTATATCAAAACAAAAGCCCTGAAGTAGGCAACACGAATGCGTCGTTACACATACCGAAGCTGGATTTTAATAGCTACAGTTACTAAACTTAGAAGGAAAATGACTAGGAACCTGTGATCTTTAATTTCGATTTTTGATTAGCTTGAAATTGTTAAAGCTATTAAAAAAAACATACATAGATGATTTAAACAACAAAAAATATTCTCAAAATGCCAACTTTATTCAAGTGTTTTTCGTAAAAACTTGGGTGACAAAAAAAAATTGTGAACACTACAAAAAACATCGAATAAAATTCCAAAATATTTGAAGGCAATGATGATTCAAATAATTAGCCAGTTCACAGTTTAAAGTATAATTAGAAGCATGAAGCTGTAAAAAATATAAACAATTCTTAGTATTATAAGCTTACATATAACTTAGTATAAGTTTCGCCAATATGAGCCATTATTAAGGCGTCAAAAAATTGTTGTAAGGTATTCAAGTTGTATTGGCAAAAATAAAGATTATTCATGCAAGAAGTGAAAGTCCTAAACCTGCTGGATCAGGTTGCGGTACACCTCTCACGAGTTGACGATGAATTTATTATTGTGTGTCTGTCATGGCCACAGAGAAAGAAAAAAAATGCTCTGAAAAGAAACATAAAAATCAGGTGAAATTGTCCGATTTAAATAAACAGTGCAGTGTCATTTTGTCGGCAAAATCGCGTTCTACACGCGTATCATAAATTTTCGCGCCAGTGCTTGGAAGAAAAGAAGATGAAAAAGAAGATGAAAAATTGGTTGCAGAATTCAGAGCGATGAACGAACGCGTAAAAGAGAGAATGAGAGGGGCAAAACGACACGCTGAAGACACCGAAAGAGAATCAATAGAAGCCTGGGCCGCGCTAGCTAAAAAAAAAAAATACACAAAAATCGTCACTCAGCAATGGCAAAACTTGAAAAACAGCTACAAGATATGAAGGATTTAATAGTATCTGAAGACAATGAAATTATTGAGGACACAGATGAAGCAGAGAGAAAAGAAGTCATATACAGAAATGCAGTAGAGGCGATTCAAATTACACAGTCGATGTATGGTGTGACCAATGATGGCATCGAAGCGTTAGACAAATTAGTTCAAAATTCAAGAGCAGCAGAGGGCTACACAAACACAATATAAACAATCAAACAATGCAAACTTTAATCAATTAAAACAACTGTGCAAAGTTCATTGGCAGTTCTCGCTCTGAGTTGTTCAAAGAGAGCAAGTGATATATATCGATAGGATGATACGATCGTGATTTTCAATTAAAACTAATTAAAGCAGAATCTGCCACCAACAACACGAGTTCGCCAATATCCCTTATGGATGAAGATGACAAAGAAATTCTCATTTCGCCAGCCATATTGAATGTACAAGCCACAGGCGACATCCGCTGCACCTCAAAACCAAACATGAAGATGCAAGGCAAACTGCCCTTGCTGCATCTAGCATGATATTAGCTGTGTGCTTAAACCGTTTGAGAATTGTAAGATAAACTTATATCAAAACAAAAGCCCTGAAGTAGGCAACACGAATGCGTCGTTACACATACCGAAGCTGGATTTTAATAGCTACAGTTACTAAACTTAGAAGGAAAATGACTAGGAACCTGTGATCTTTAATTTCGATTTTTGATTAGCTTGAAATTGTTAAAGCTATTAAAAAAAACATACATAGATGATTTAAACAACAAAAAATATTCTCAAAATGCCAACTTTATTCAAGTGTTTTTCGTAAAAACTTGGGTGACAAAAAAAAATTGTGAACACTACAAAAAACATCGAATAAAATTCCAAAATATTTGAAGGCAATGATGATTCAAATAATTAGCCAGTTCACAGTTTAAAGTATAATTAGAACGCATGAAGCTGTAAAAAATATAAACAATTCTTAGTATTATAAGCTTACATATAACTTAGTATAAGTTTCGCCAATATGAGCCATTATTAAGGCGTCAAAAAATTGTTGTAAGGTATTCAAGTTGTATTGGCAAAAATAAAGATTATTCATGCAAGAAGTGAAAGTCCTAAACCTGCTGGATCAGGTTGCGGTACACCTCTCACGAGTTGACGATGAATTTATTATTGTGTGTCTGTCATGGCCACAGAGAAAGAAAAAAAATGCTCTGAAAAGAAAAATAAAAATCAGGTGAAATTGTCCGATTTAAATAAACAGTGCAGTGTCATTTTGTCGGCAAAATCGCGTTCTACACGCGTATCATAAATTTTCGCGCCAGTGCTTGGAAGAAAAGAAGATGAAAAAGAAGATGAAAAATTGGTTGCAGAATTCAGAGCGATGAACGAACGCGTAAAAGAGAGAATGAGAGGGGCAAAACGACACGCTGAAGACACCGAAAGAGAATCAATAGAAGCCTGGGCCGCGCTAGCTAAAAAAAAAAAATACACAAAAATCGTCACTCAGCAATGGCAAAACTTGAAAAACAGCTACAAGATATGAAGGATTTAATAGTATCTGAAGACAATGAAATTATTGAGGACACAGATGAAGCAGAGAGAAAAGAAGTCATATACAGAAATGCAGTAGAGGCGATTCAAATTACACAGTCGATGTATGGTGTGACCAATGATGGCATCGAAGCGTTAGACAAATTAGTTCAAAATTCAAGAGCAGCAGAGGGCTACACAAACACAATATAAACAATCAAACAATGCAAACTTTAATCAATTAAAACAACTGTGCAAAGTTCATTGGCAGTTCTCGCTCTGAGTTGTTCAAAGAGAGCAAGTGATATATATCGATAGGATGATACGATCGTGATTTTCAATTAAAACTAATTAAAGCAGAATCTGCCACCAACAACACGAGTTCGCCAATATCCCTTATGGATGAAGATGACAAAGAAATTCTCATTTCGCCAGCCATATTGAATGTACAAGCCACAGGCGACATCCGCTGCACCTCAAAACCAAACATGAAGATGCAAGGCAAACTGCCCTTGCTGCATCTAGCATGATATTAGCTGTGTGCTTAAACCGTTTGAGAATTGTAAGATAAACTTATATCAAAACAAAAGCCCTGAAGTAGGCAACACGAATGCGTCGTTACACATACCGAAGCTGGATTTTAATAGCTACAGTTACTAAACTTAGAAGGAAAATGACTAGGAACCTGTGATCTTTAATTTCGATTTTTGATTAGCTTGAAATTGTTAAAGCTATTAAAAAAAACATACATAGATGATTTAAACAACAAAAAATATTCTCAAAATGCCAACTTTATTCAAGTGTTTTTCGTAAAAACTTGGGTGACAAAAAAAAATTGTGAACACTACAAAAAACATCGAATAAAATTCCAAAATATTTGAAGGCAATGATGATTCAAATAATTAGCCAGTTCACAGTTTAAAGTATAATTAGAAGCATGAAGCTGTAAAAAATATAAACAATTCTTAGTATTATAAGCTTACATATAACTTAGTATAAGTTTCGCCAATATGAGCCATTATTAAGGCGTCAAAAAATTGTTGTAAGGTATTCAAGTTGTATTGGCAAAAATAAAGATTATTCATGCAAGAAGTGAAAGTCCTAAACCTGCTGGATCAGGTTGCGGTACACCTCTCACGAGTTGACGATGAATTTATTATTGTGTGTCTGTCATGGCCACAGAGAAAGAAAAAAAATGCTCTGAAAAGAAACATAAAAATCAGGTGAAATTGTCCGATTTAAATAAACAGTGCAGTGTCATTTTGTCGGCAAAATCGCGTTCTACACGCGTATCATAAATTTTCGCGCCAGTGCTTGGAAGAAAAGAAGATGAAAAAGAAGATGAAAAATTGGTTGCAGAATTCAGAGCGATGAACGAACGCGTAAAAGAGAGAATGAGAGGGGCAAAACGACACGCTGAAGACACCGAAAGAGAATCAATAGAAGCCTGGGCCGCGCTAGCTAAAAAAAAAAAATACACAAAAATCGTCACTCAGCAATGGCAAAACTTGAAAAACAGCTACAAGATATGAAGGATTTAATAGTATCTGAAGACAATGAAATTATTGAGGACACAGATGAAGCAGAGAGAAAAGAAGTCATATACAGAAATGCAGTAGAGGCGATTCAAATTACACAGTCGATGTATGGTGTGACCAATGATGGCATCGAAGCGTTAGACAAATTAGTTCAAAATTCAAGAGCAGCAGAGGGCTACACAAACACAATATAAACAATCAAACAATGCAAACTTTAATCAATTAAAACAACTGTGCAAAGTTCATTGGCAGTTCTCGCTCTGAGTTGTTCAAAGAGAGCAAGTGATATATATCGATAGGATGATACGATCGTGATTTTCAATTAAAACTAATTAAAGCAGAATCTGCCACCAACAACACGAGTTCGCCAATATCCCTTATGGATGAAGATGACGAAGAAATTCTCATTTCGCCAGCCATATTGAATGTACAAGCCACAGGCGACATCCGCTGCCCCCCAAAACCAAACATGAAGATGCAAGGCAAACTGCCCTTGCTGCATCTAGCATGATATTAGCTGTGTGCTTAAACCGTTTGAGAATTGTAAGATAAACTTATATCAAAACAAAAGCCCTGAAGTAGGCAACACGAATGCGTCGTTACACATACCGAAGCTGGAGTCTATTGCAATCTAAAATCCATCCAATGCATGAAGATGCAAAGCGAATGCCCGCTAATGACAGTTTCTAAACTTAGAAGGAAAATGACTAGGAACCTGTGATCTTTAATTTCGATTTTTGATTAGCTTGAAATTGTTAAAGCTATTAAAAAAAAACATACATAGATGATTTGAACAACAAAAAATATTCTCAAAATGCCAACTTTATTCAAGTGTTTTTCGTAAAAACTTGGGTGACAAACAAAAATTGTGAACACTACAAAAAACATCGAATAAAATTGCAAAATATTTGAAGGCAATGATGATTCAAATAATTAGCCAGTTCACAGTTTAAAGTATAATTAGACGCACTTGAAGCATGAAGCTGTGAAAAATATAAACAATTCTTAGTATTATAAGCTTACATATAACTTAGTATAAGTTTCGCCAATATGAGCCATTATTAAGGCGTCAAAAAATTGTTGTAAGGTATTCAAGTTGTATTGGCAAAAATAAAGATTATTCATGCAAGAAGTGAAAGTCCTAAACCTGCTGGATCAGGTTGCGGTACACCTCTCACGAGTTGACGATGAATTTATTATTGTGTGTCTGTCATGGCCACAGAGAAAGAAAAAAAATGCTCTGAAAAGAAAAATAAAAATCAGGTGAAATTGTCCGATTTAAATAAACAGTGCAGTGTCATTTTGTCGGCAAAATCGCGTTCTACACGCGTATCATAAATTTTCGCGCCAGTGCTTGGAAGAAAAGAAGATGAAAAAGAAGATGAAAAATTGGTTGCAGAATTCAGAGCGATGAACGAACGCGTAAAAGAGAGAATGAGAGGGGCAAAACGACACGCTGAAGACACCGAAAGAGAATCAATAGAAGCCTGGGCCGCGCTAGCTAAAAACAAAAAAATACACAAAAATCGTCACTCAGCAATGGCAAAACTTGAAAAACAGCTACAAGATATGAAGGATTTAATAGTATCTGAAGACAATGAAATTATTGAGGACACAGATGAAGCAGAGAGAAAAGAAGTCATATACAGAAATGCAGTAGAGGCGATTCAAATTACACAGTCGATGTATGGTGTGACCAATGATGGCATCGAAGCGTTAGACAAATTAGTTCAAAATTCAAGAGCAGCAGAGGGCTACACAAACACAATATAAACAATCAAACAATGCAAACTTTAATCAATTAAAACAACTGTGCAAAGTTCATTGGCAGTTCTCGCTCTGAGTTGTTCAAAGAGAGCAAGTGATATATATCGATAGGATGATACGATCGTGATTTTCAATTAAAACTAATTAAAGCAGAATCTGCCACCAACAACACGAGTTGGCCAATATCCCTTATGGATAAAGATGACAAAGAAATTCTCATTTCGCCAGCCATATTGAATGTACAAGCCACAGGCGACATCCGCTGCCCCCCAAAACCAAACATGAAGATGCAAGGCAAATTGCTCTTGCTGCATCTAGCATGCCATTAGCTGTGTGCTTAAACCGTTTGAGAATTGTAAGATAAACTTATATCAAAACAAATAGCCCTGAAGTAGGCAACACGAATGCGTCGTTACACATACCGAAGCTGGGCATGTATCTAATATAGCTAGTGCCATGTTAGCTAGAACTTAGAAGGAAAATGACTAGGAACCTGTGATCTTTAATTTCGATTTTTGATTAGCTTGAAATTGTTAAAGCTATTAAAAAAAACATACATAGATGATTTAAACAACAAAAAATATTCTCAAAATGCCAACTTTATTCAAGTGTTTTTCGTAAAAACTTGGGTGACAAAAAAAAATTGTGAACACTACAAAAAACATCGAATAAAATTCCAAAATATTTGAAGGCAATGATGATTCAAATAATTAGCCAGTTCACAGTTTAAAGTATAATTATGAAGCATGAAGCTGTAAAAAATATAAACAATTCTTAGTATTATAAGCTTACATATAACTTAGTATAAGTTTCGCCAATATGAGCCATTATTAAGGCGTCAAAAAATTGTTGTAAGGTATTCAAGTTGTATTGGCAAAAATAAAGATTATTCATGCAAGAAGTGAAAGTCCTAAACCTGCTGGATCAGGTTGCGGTACACCTCTCACGAGTTGACGATGAATTTATTATTGTGTGTCTGTCATGGCCACAGAGAAAGAAAAAAAATGCTCTGAAAAGAAAAATAAAAATCAGGTGAAATTGTCCGATTTAAATAAACAGTGCAGTGTCATTTTGTCGGCAAAATCGCGTTCTACACGCGTATCATAAATTTTCGCGCCAGTGCTTGGAAGAAAAGAAGATGAAAAAGAAGATGAAAAATTGGTTGCAGAATTCAGAGCGATGAACGAACGCGTAAAAGAGAGAATGAGAGGGGCAAAACGACACGCTGAAGACACCGAAAGAGAATCAATAGAAGCCTGGGCCGCGCTAGCTAAAAAAAAAAAATACACAAAAATCGTCACTCAGCAATGGCAAAACTTGAAAAACAGCTACAAGATATGAAGGATTTAATAGTATCTGAAGACAATGAAATTATTGAGGACACAGATGAAGCAGAGAGAAAAGAAGTCATATACAGAAATGCAGTAGAGGCGATTCAAATTACACAGTCGATGTATGGTGTGACCAATGATGGCATCGAAGCGTTAGACAAATTAGTTCAAAATTCAAGAGCAGCAGAGGGCTACACAAACACAATATAAACAATCAAACAATGCAAACTTTAATCAATTAAAACAACTGTGCAAAGTTCATTGGCAGTTCTCGCTCTGAGTTGTTCAAAGAGAGCAAGTGATATATATCGATAGGATGATACGATCGTGATTTTCAATTAAAACTAATTAAAGCAGAATCTGCCACCAACAACACGAGTTCGCCAATATCCCTTATGGATGAAGATGACGAAGAAATTCTCATTTCGCCAGCCATATTGAATGTACAAGCCACAGGCGACATCCGCTGCCCCCCAAAACCAAACATGAAGATGCAAGGCAAATTGCTCTTGCTGCATCTAGCATGCCAATAGCTGTGTGCTTAAACCGTTTGAGAATTGTAAGATAAACTTATATCAAAACAAAAGCCCTGAAGTAGGCAACACGAATGCGTCGTTACACATACCGGAGCTGGAGTCTCATTGAATATCTAAAATCCATCCAATGCATGAAGATGCAAAGCGAATTGCCCCGCAATTTAATAGCTACAGTTTCTAAACTTAGAAGGAAAATGACTAGGAACCTGTGATCTTTAATTTCGATTTTTGATTAGCTTGAAATTGTTAAAGCTATTAAAAAAAACATACATAGATGATTTGAACAACAAAAAATATTCTCAAAATGCCAACTTTATTCAAGTGTTTTTCGTAAAAACTTGGGTGACAAACAAAAATTGTGAACACTACAAAAAACATCGAATAAAATTGCAAAATATTTGAAGGCAATGATGATTCAAATAATTAGCCAGTTCACAGTTTAAAGTATAATTAGACGCACTTGAAGCATGAAGCTGTGAAAAATATAAACAATTCTTAGTATTATAAGCTTACATATAACTTAGTATAAGTTTCGCCAATATGAGCCATTAATAAGGCGTCAAAAAATTGTTGTAAGGTATTCAAGTTGTATTGGCAAAAATAAAGATTATTCATGCAAGAAGTGAAAGTCCTAAACCTGCTGGATCAGGTTGCGGTACACCTCTCACGAGTTGACGATGAATTTATTATTGTGTGTCTGTCATGGCCACAGAGAAAGAAAAAAAATGCTCTGAAAAGAAAAATAAAAATCAGGTGAAATTGTCCGATTTAAATAAACAGTGCAGTGTCATTTTGTCGGCAAAATCGCGTTCTACACGCGTATCATAAATTTTCGCGCCAGTGCTTGGAAGAAAAGAAGATGAAAAAGAAGATGAAAAATTGGTTGCAGAATTCAGAGCGATGAACGAACGCGTAAAAGAGAGAATGAGAGGGGCAAAACGACACGCTGAAGACACCGAAAGAGAATCAATAGAAGCCTGGGCCGCGCTAGCTAAAAAAAAAAAATACACAAAAATCGTCACTCAGCAATGGCAAAACTTGAAAAACAGCTACAAGATATGAAGGATTTAATAGTATCTGAAGACAATGAAATTATTGAGGACACAGATGAAGCAGAGAGAAAAGAAGTCATATACAGAAATGCAGTAGAGGCGATTCAAATTACACAGTCGATGTATGGTGTGACCAATGATGGCATCGAAGCGTTAGACAAATTAGTTCAAAATTCAAGAGCAGCAGAGGGCTACACAAACACAATATAAACAATCAAACAATGCAAACTTTAATCAATTAAAACAACTGTGCAAAGTTCATTGGCAGTTCTCGCTCTGAGTTGTTCAAAGAGAGCAAGTGATATATATCGATAGGATGATACGATCGTGATTTTCAATTAAAACTAATTAAAGCAGAATCTGCCACCAACAACACGAGTTGGCCAATATCCCTTATGGATAAAGATGACAAAGAAATTCTCATTTCGCCAGCCATATGAATGTACAAGCCACAGGCGACATCCGCTGCACCTCAAAACCAAACATGAAGATGCAAGGCAAACTGCCCTTGCTGCATCTAGCATGATATTAGCTGTGTGCTTAAACCGTTTGAGAATTGTAAGATAAACTTATATCAAAACAAAAGCCCTGAAGTAGGCAACACGAATGCGTCGTTACACATACCGAAGCTGGATTTTAATAGCTACAGTTACTAAACTTAGAAGGAAAATGACTAGGAACCTGTGATCTTTAATTTCGATTTTTGATTAGCTTGAAATTGTTAAAGCTATTAAAAAAAACATACATAGATGATTTAAACAACAAAAAATATTCTCAAAATGCCAACTTTATTCAAGTGTTTTTCGTAAAAACTTGGGTGACAAAAAAAAATTGTGAACACTACAAAAAACATCGAATAAAATTCCAAAATATTTGAAGGCAATGATGATTCAAATAATTAGCCAGTTCACAGTTTAAAGTATAATTAGAAGCATGAAGCTGTAAAAAATATAAACAATTCTTAGTATTATAAGCTTACATATAACTTAGTATAAGTTTCGCCAATATGAGCCATTATTAAGGCGTCAAAAAATTGTTGTAAGGTATTCAAGTTGTATTGGCAAAAATAAAGATTATTCATGCAAGAAGTGAAAGTCCCAAACCTGCTGGATCAGGTTGCGGTACACCTCTCACGAGTTGACGATGAATTTATTATTGTGTGTCTGTCATGGCCACAGAGAAAGAAAAAAAATGCTCTGAAAAGAAAAATAAAAATCAGGTGAAATTGTCCGATTTAAATAAACAGTGCAGTGTCATTTTGTCGGCAAAATCGCGTTCTACACGCGTATCATAAATTTTCGCGCCAGTGCTTGGAAGAAAAGAAGATGAAAAAGAAGATGAAAAATTGGTTGCAGAATTCAGAGCGATGAACGAACGCGTAAAAGAGAGAATGAGAGGGGCAAAACGACACGCTGAAGACACCGAAAGAGAATCAATAGAAGCCTGGGCCGCGCTAGCTAAAAAAAAAAAAATACACAAAAATCGTCACTCAGCAATGGCAAAACTTGAAAAACAGCTACAAGATATGAAGGATTTAATAGTATCTGAAGACAATGAAATTATTGAGGACACAGATGAAGCAGAGAGAAAAGAAGTCATATACAGAAATGCAGTAGAGGCGATTCAAATTACACAGTCGATGTATGGTGTGACCAATGATGGCATCGAAGCGTTAGACAAATTAGTTCAAAATTCAAGAGCAGCAGAGGGCTACACAAACACAATATAAACAATCAAACAATGCAAACTTTAATCAATTAAAACAACTGTGCAAAGTTCATTGGCAGTTCTCGCTCTGAGTTGTTCAAAGAGAGCAAGTGATATATATCGATAGGATGATACGATCGTGATTTTCAATTAAAACTAATTAAAGCAGAATCTGCCACCAACAACACGAGTTGGCCAATATCCCTTATGGATAAAGATGACAAAGAAATTCTCATTTCGCCAGCCATATGAATGTACAAGCCACAGGCGACATCCGCTGCACCTCAAAACCAAACATGAAGATGCAAGGCAAACTGCCCTTGCTGCATTTAGCATGATATTAGCTGTGTGCTTAAACCGTTTGAGAATTGTAAGATAAACTTATATCAAAACAAAAGCCCTGAAGTAGGCAACACGAATGCGTCGTTACACATACCGAAGCTGGATTTTAATAGCTACAGTTACTAAACTTAGAAGGAAAATGACTAGGAACCTGTGATCTTTAATTTCGATTTTTGATTAGCTTGAAATTGTTAAAGCTATTAAAAAAAACATACATAGATGATTTAAACAACAAAAAATATTCTCAAAATGCCAACTTTATTCAAGTGTTTTTCGTAAAAACTTGGGTGACAAAAAAAAATTGTGAACACTACAAAAAACATCGAATAAAATTCCAAAATATTTGAAGGCAATGATGATTCAAATAATTAGCCAGTTCACAGTTTAAAGTATAATTAGAAGCATGAAGCTGTAAAAAATATAAACAATTCTTAGTATTATAAGCTTACATATAACTTAGTATAAGTTTCGCCAATATGAGCCATTATTAAGGCGTCAAAAAATTGTTGTAAGGTATTCAAGTTGTATTGGCAAAAATAAAGATTATTCATGCAAGAAGTGAAAGTCCCAAACCTGCTGGATCAGGTTGCGGTACACCTCTCACGAGTTGACGATGAATTTATTATTGTGTGTCTGTCATGGCCACAGAGAAAGAAAAAAAATGCTCTGAAAAGAAAAATAAAAATCAGGTGAAATTGTCCGATTTAAATAAACAGTGCAGTGTCATTTTTTCGGCAAAATCGCGTTCTACACGCGTATCATAAATTTTCGCGCCAGTGCTTGGAAGAAAAGAAGATGAAAAAGAAGATGAAAAATTGGTTGCAGAATTCAGAGCGATGAACGAACGCGTAAAAGAGAGAATGAGAGGGGCAAAACGACACGCTGAAGACACCGAAAGAGAATCAATAGAAGCCTGGGCCGCGCTAGCTAAAAAAAAAAAATACACAAAAATCGTCACTCAGCAATGGCAAAACTTGAAAAACAGCTACAAGATATGAAGGATTTAATAGTATCTGAAGACAATGAAATTATTGAGGACACAGATGAAGCAGAGAGAAAAGAAGTCATATACAGAAATGCAGTAGAGGCGATTCAAATTACACAGTCGATGTATGGTGTGACCAATGATGGCATCGAAGCGTTAGACAAATTAGTTCAAAATTCAAGAGCAGCAGAGGGCTACACAAACACAATATAAACAATCAAACAATGCAAACTTTAATCAATTAAAACAACTGTGCAAAGTTCATTGGCAGTTCTCGCTCTGAGTTGTTCAAAGAGAGCAAGTGATATATATCGATAGGATGATACGATCGTGATTTTCAATTAAAACTAATTAAAGCAGAATCTGCCACCAACAACACGAGTTGGCCAATATCCCTTATGGATAAAGATGACAAAGAAATTCTCATTTCGCCAGCCATATGAATGTACAAGCCACAGGCGACATCCGCTGCACCTCAAAACCAAACATGAAGATGCAAGGCAAACTGCCCTTGCTGCATCTAGCATGATATTAGCTGTGTGCTTAAACCGTTTGAGAATTGTAAGATAAACTTATATCAAAACAAAAGCCCTGAAGTAGGCAACACGAATGCGTCGTTACACATACCGAAGCTGGATTTTAATAGCTACAGTTACTAAACTTAGAAGGAAAATGACTAGGAACCTGTGATCTTTAATTTCGATTTTTGATTAGCTTGAAATTGTTAAAGCTATTAAAAAAAACATACATAGATGATTTAAACAACAAAAAATATTCTCAAAATGCCAACTTTATTCAAGTGTTTTTCGTAAAAACTTGGGTGACAAAAAAAAATTGTGAACACTACAAAAAACATCGAATAAAATTCCAAAATATTTGAAGGCAATGATGATTCAAATAATTAGCCAGTTCACAGTTTAAAGTATAATTAGAAGCATGAAGCTGTAAAAAATATAAACAATTCTTAGTATTATAAGCTTACATATAACTTAGTATAAGTTTCGCCAATATGAGCCATTATTAAGGCGTCAAAAAATTGTTGTAAGGTATTCAAGTTGTATTGGCAAAAATAAAGATTATTCATGCAAGAAGTGAAAGTCCCAAACCTGCTGGATCAGGTTGCGGTACACCTCTCACGAGTTGACGATGAATTTATTATTGTGTGTCTGTCATGGCCACAGAGAAAGAAAAAAAATGCTCTGAAAAGAAAAATAAAAATCAGGTGAAATTGTCCGATTTAAATAAACAGTGCAGTGTCATTTTTTCGGCAAAATCGCGTTCTACACGCGTATCATAAATTTTCGCGCCAGTGCTTGGAAGAAAAGAAGATGAAAAAGAAGATGAAAAATTGGTTGCAGAATTCAGAGCGATGAACGAACGCGTAAAAGAGAGAATGAGAGGGGCAAAACGACACGCTGAAGACACCGAAAGAGAATCAATAGAAGCCTGGGCCGCGCTAGCTAAAAAAAAAAAAAATACACAAAAATCGTCACTCAGCAATGGCAAAACTTGAAAAACAGCTACAAGATATGAAGGATTTAATAGTATCTGAAGACAATGAAATTATTGAGGACACAGATGAAGCAGAGAGAAAAGAAGTCATATACAGAAATGCAGTAGAGGCGATTCAAATTACACAGTCGATGTATGGTGTGACCAATGATGGCATCGAAGCGTTAGACAAATTAGTTCAAAATTCAAGAGCAGCAGAGGGCTACACAAACACAATATAAACAATCAAACAATGCAAACTTTAATCAATTAAAACAACTGTGCAAAGTTCATTGGCAGTTCTCGCTCTGAGTTGTTCAAAGAGAGCAAGTGATATATATCGATAGGATGATACGATCGTGATTTTCAATTAAAACTAATTAAAGCAGAATCTGCCACCAACAACACGAGTTGGCCAATATCCCTTATGGATAAAGATGACAAAGAAATTCTCATTTCGCCAGCCATATGAATGTACAAGCCACAGGCGACATCCGCTGCACCTCAAAACCAAACATGAAGATGCAAGGCAAACTGCCCTTGCTGCATCTAGCATGATATTAGCTGTGTGCTTAAACCGTTTGAGAATTGTAAGATAAACTTATATCAAAACAAAAGCCCTGAAGTAGGCAACACGAATGCGTCGTTACACATACCGAAGCTGGATTTTAATAGCTACAGTTACTAAACTTAGAAGGAAAATGACTAGGAACCTGTGATCTTTAATTTCGATTTTTGATTAGCTTGAAATTGTTAAAGCTATTAAAAAAAACATACATAGATGATTTAAACAACAAAAAATATTCTCAAAATGCCAACTTTATTCAAGTGTTTTTCGTAAAAACTTGGGTGACAAAAAAAAATTGTGAACACTACAAAAAACATCGAATAAAATTCCAAAATATTTGAAGGCAATGATGATTCAAATAATTAGCCAGTTCACAGTTTAAAGTATAATTAGAAGCATGAAGCTGTAAAAAATATAAACAATTCTTAGTATTATAAGCTTACATATAACTTAGTATAAGTTTCGCCAATATGAGCCATTATTAAGGCGTCAAAAAATTGTTGTAAGGTATTCAAGTTGTATTGGCAAAAATAAAGATTATTCATGCAAGAAGTGAAAGTCCCAAACCTGCTGGATCAGGTTGCGGTACACCTCTCACGAGTTGACGATGAATTTATTATTGTGTGTCTGTCATGGCCACAGAGAAAGAAAAAAAAATGCTCTGAAAAGAAAAATAAAAATCAGGTGAAATTGTCCGATTTAAATAAACAGTGCAGTGTCATTTTGTCGGCAAAATCGCGTTCTACACGCGTATCATAAATTTTCGCGCCAGTGCTTGGAAGAAAAGAAGATGAAAAATTGGTTGCAGAATTCAGAGCGATGAACGAACGCGTAAAAGAGAGAATGAGAGGGGCAAAACGACACGCTGAAGACACCGAAAGAGAATCAATAGAAGCCTGGGCCGCGCTAGCTAAAAAAAAAAAATACACAAAAATCGTCACTCAGCAATGGCAAAACTTGAAAAACAGCTACAAGATATGAAGGATTTAATAGTATCTGAAGACAATGAAATTATTGAGGACACAGATGAAGCAGAGAGAAAAGAAGTCATATACAGAAATGCAGTAGAGGCGATTCAAATTACACAGTCGATGTATGGTGTGACCAATGATGGCATCGAAGCGTTAGACAAATTAGTTCAAAATTCAAGAGCAGCAGAGGGCTACACAAACACAATATAAACAATCAAACAATGCAAACTTTAATCAATTAAAACAACTGTGCAAAGTTCATTGGCAGTTCTCGCTCTGAGTTGTTCAAAGAGAGCAAGTGATATATATCGATAGGATGATACGATCGTGATTTTCAATTAAAACTAATTAAAGCAGAATCTGCCACCAACAACACGAGTTGGCCAATATCCCTTATGGATAAAGATGACAAAGAAATTCTCATTTCGCCAGCCATATGAATGTACAAGCCACAGGCGACATCCGCTGCACCTCAAAACCAAACATGAAGATGCAAGGCAAACTGCCCTTGCTGCATCTAGCATGATATTAGCTGTGTGCTTAAACCGTTTGAGAATTGTAAGATAAACTTATATCAAAACAAAAGCCCTGAAGTAGGCAACACGAATGCGTCGTTACACATACCGAAGCTGGATTTTAATAGCTACAGTTACTAAACTTAGAAGGAAAATGACTAGGAACCTGTGATCTTTAATTTCGATTTTTGATTAGCTTGAAATTGTTAAAGCTATTAAAAAAAACATACATAGATGATTTAAACAACAAAAAATATTCTCAAAATGCCAACTTTATTCAAGTGTTTTTCGTAAAAACTTGGGTGACAAAAAAAAATTGTGAACACTACAAAAAACATCGAATAAAATTCCAAAATATTTGAAGGCAATGATGATTCAAATAATTAGCCAGTTCACAGTTTAAAGTATAATTAGAAGCATGAAGCTGTAAAAAATATAAACAATTCTTAGTATTATAAGCTTACATATAACTTAGTATAAGTTTCGCCAATATGAGCCATTATTAAGGCGTCAAAAAATTGTTGTAAGGTATTCAAGTTGTATTGGCAAAAATAAAGATTATTCATGCAAGAAGTGAAAGTCCCAAACCTGCTGGATCAGGTTGCGGTACACCTCTCACGAGTTGACGATGAATTTATTATTGTGTGTCTGTCATGGCCACAGAGAAAGAAAAAAAATGCTCTGAAAAGAAAAATAAAAATCAGGTGAAATTGTCCGATTTAAATAAACAGTGCAGTGTCATTTTATCGGCAAAATCGCGTTCTACACGCGTATCATAAATTTTCGCGCCAGTGCTTGGAAGAAAAGAAGATGAAAAAGAAGATGAAAAATTGGTTGCAGAATTCAGAGCGATGAACGAACGCGTAAAAGAGAGAATGAGAGGGGCAAAACGACACGCTGAAGACACCGAAAGAGAATCAATAGAAGCCTGGGCCGCGCTAGCTAAAAAAAAAAAATACACAAAAATCGTCACTCAGCAATGGCAAAACTTGAAAAACAGCTACAAGATATGAAGGATTTAATAGTATCTGAAGACAATGAAATTATTGAGGACACAGATGAAGCAGAGAGAAAAGAAGTCATATACAGAAATGCAGTAGAGGCGATTCAAATTACACAGTCGATGTATGGTGTGACCAATGATGGCATCGAAGCGTTAGACAAATTAGTTCAAAATTCAAGAGCAGCAGAGGGCTACACAAACACAATATAAACAATCAAACAATGCAAACTTTAATCAATTAAAACAACTGTGCAAAGTTCATTGGCAGTTCTCGCTCTGAGTTGTTCAAAGAGAGCAAGTGATATATATCGATAGGATGATACGATCGTGATTTTCAATTAAAACTAATTAAAGCAGAATCTGCCACCAACAACACGAGTTGGCCAATATCCCTTATGGATAAAGATGACAAAGAAATTCTCATTTCGCCAGCCATATGAATGTACAAGCCACAGGCGACATCCGCTGCACCTCAAAACCAAACATGAAGATGCAAGGCAAACTGCCCTTGCTGCATCTAGCATGATATTAGCTGTGTGCTTAAACCGTTTGAGAATTGTAAGATAAACTTATATCAAAACAAAAGCCCTGAAGTAGGCAACACGAATGCGTCGTTACACATACCGAAGCTGGATTTTAATAGCTACAGTTACTAAACTTAGAAGGAAAATGACTAGGAACCTGTGATCTTTAATTTCGATTTTTGATTAGCTTGAAATTGTTAAAGCTATTAAAAAAAACATACATAGATGATTTAAACAACAAAAAATATTCTCAAAATGCCAACTTTATTCAAGTGTTTTTCGTAAAAACTTGGGTGACAAAAAAAAATTGTGAACACTACAAAAAACATCGAATAAAATTCCAAAATATTTGAAGGCAATGATGATTCAAATAATTAGCCAGTTCACAGTTTAAAGTATAATTAGAAGCATGAAGCTGTAAAAAATATAAACAATTCTTAGTATTATAAGCTTACATATAACTTAGTATAAGTTTCGCCAATATGAGCCATTATTAAGGCGTCAAAAAATTGTTGTAAGGTATTCAAGTTGTATTGGCAAAAATAAAGATTATTCATGCAAGAAGTGAAAGTCCCAAACCTGCTGGATCAGGTTGCGGTACACCTCTCACGAGTTGACGATGAATTTATTATTGTGTGTCTGTCATGGCCACAGAGAAAGAAAAAAAATGCTCTGAAAAGAAAAATAAAAATCAGGTGAAATTGTCCGATTTAAATAAACAGTGCAGTGTCATTTTGTCGGCAAAATCGCGTTCTACACGCGTATCATAAATTTTCGCGCCAGTGCTTGGAAGAAAAGAAGATGAAAAAGAAGATGAAAAATTGGTTGCAGAATTCAGAGCGATGAACGAACGCGTAAAAGAGAGAATGAGAGGGGCAAAACGACACGCTGAAGACACCGAAAGAGAATCAATAGAAGCCTGGGCCGCGCTAGCTAAAAAAAAAAAAGAATCTGCCACCAACAACACGAGTTCGCCAATATCCCTTATGGATGAAGATGACGAAGAAATTCTCATTTCGCCAGCCAATTGAATGTACAAGCCACAGGCGACATCCGCTGCCCCCCAAAACCAAACATGAAGATGCAAGGCAAATTGCTCTTGCTGCATCTAGCATGCCAATAGCTGTGTGCTTAAACCGTTTGAGAATTGTAAGATAAACTTATATCAAAACAAATGCCCTAAAGTAGGCAACACGAATGCGTCGTTACACATACCGGAGCTGGAGTCTCATTGCAATATCTAAAATCCATCCAATGCATGAAGATGCATAGCGAATTGCCCCGCAATTTAATAGCTACAGTTTCTAAACTTAGAAGGAAAATGACTAGGAATCTGTGATCTTTAATTTCGATTTTTGATTAGCTTGAAATTGTTAAAGCTATTAAAAAAAACATACATAGATGATTTGAACAACAAAAAATATTCTCAAAATGCCAACTTTATTCAAGTGTTTTTCGTAAAAACTTGGGTGACAAACAAAAATTATGAACACTACAAAAAACATCGAATAAAATTGCAAAATATTTGAAGGCAATGATGATTCAAATAATTAGCCAGTTCACAGTTTAAAGTATAATTAGACGCACTTGAAGCATGAAGCTGTGAAAAATATAAACAATTCTTAGTATTATAAGCTTACATATAACTTAGTATAAGTTTCGCCAATATGAGCCATTAATAAGGCGTCAAAAAATTGTTGTAAGGTATTCAAGTTGTATTGGCAAAAATGAAGATTATTCATGCAACAAGTCGGCAAAATCGCGTCCTACACGCGTATGCATAAATTTTCGCGCCAGTCTGGAAGAAAAGAAGATGAAAAAGAAGATGAAAAATTGTTGCAGAATTCAGAGCGATGAACGACGCGAAAAGAGAGCATGAGAGGGGCAAAATCGCAGCTAAGGCGATCAAATGAGACATCAATAGTAGCCTGGGCTGCGCTAGCTAAAAAAAAAAAATTACACAACAATCGTCACAGCAATGGCAAAGCTTGCATAGCAGCTACAAGATAGCAAGGATTTAATAGTATCGAAGACAATGAAATTATTGAGGACAAGATGAAGCACAGTGAAAGAGTTCATATACAGAAATGCAGTAGAGGCGATTCAAATTACACAGTCGATGTATGGTGTGACAATGATGGCATCGAATCGTGCAAATTAGTTCAAAACTAAGAGCAGCAGAAGTCTGCACACCAATAAAACGAATTAAACAATGAACCCTTATCGATTAAGAACAACGAAAGTTCATTGGCAGTTCTCGCTCTGATTGTTCAAGAGAGCAAGTGATACATATCGATAGGCATGATACGATCGGATTCAATTAAAACTACAAGGCGAATCTGCCACCCAACAGATGCCAATACCATGATAGATGCAAGAAATTCTCTTTGCAGCATATGATGTCAAGCACAGGCGACACCGCTGCACCTCAAAACAAACTGACGATGCAAGGCAAACTGCCCTGCTGCATTAGCATGATATTAGCTGTGTGCTTAAACCGTTTGAGAATTGTAAGATAAACTTATATCAAAACAAAAGCCCTGAAGTATGCAACACGAATGCGTCGTTACACATACCGAAGCTGGATTTTAATAGCTACAGTTACTAAACTTAGAAGGAAAATGACTAGGAACCTGTGATCTTTAATTTCGATTTTTGATTAGCTTGAAATTGTTAAAGCTATTAAAAAAAACATACATAGATGATTTAAACAACAAAAAATATTCTCAAAATGCCAACTTTATTCAAGTGTTTTTCGTAAAAACTTGGGTGACAAAAAAAAATTGTGAACACTACAAAAAACATCGAATAAAATTCCAAAATATTTGAAGGCAATGATGATTCAAATAATTAGCCAGTTCACAGTTTAAAGTAAAGTAAATTGAAGCATGAAGCTGTAAAAATATAAACAATTCTTAGTATTATAAGCTTACATATAACTTAGTATAAGTTTCGCCAATATGAGCCATTAATAAGGCGTCAAAAAATTGTTGTAAGGTATTCAAGTTGTATTGGCAAAAATAAAGATTATTCATGCAAGAAGTGAAAGTCCCAAACCTGCTGGATCAGGTTGCGGTGTATCTTGCACGAGTTGGTGATGAATTTATTATTGTGTGTCCGCCATGGCCACAGAAACAGAAAAGAAAAGAAAAATAAAAATCAGGTGAAATTGTCCGATTTAAATGGACAGTGCAGTGTCATTTTGTCGGCAAATCGCGTTCTACACGCGTATCATAAATTTTCGCGCCAGTGCTTGGACGCTAGCCAATAAAAGGCAACTTAAATCAATTAAATGTGCAAAGTTCATTGGCAGTTCTCGGCTCTCAGAGCACACCCCTCTCTCGCTCTCAGTTGTTCAAAGAGAGCTAGTGATATATATCGATAGGACGATAACCAGTGATCGTGTTCAACACAAACATCGCATTTTCTTTCCACTTACTCATCATCATAAACATTCACAGTGAAGTGAAATAATAATCGATCAACACATCGTGCAAAATATTGTTTAAAACTGCGCGCAAAACATCGTGATTTTCAATTAAAATTATTTAAACAATATTTAAACTAATTAAAACTAATTAAAGCAGATTCTGCCACCAACATGAGTTCGCCAATATCCCTTATGGATGAAGATGACGAAGAAATTCTCATTTCGCCACCAGTAAATTTGACCAGTGCTTCGCAAACTGTGAACGTCAGCCAATTGAACGTACAACCCAGAACTTCAAAAGCTGCTGCCGCTGCCGCTGCTGCCACGCTTCCCAATAATGCTACAGACAAACTATATGACATTTTCAATAAAGAAAAGCAGCTGCAACAAGTGATGCAAAAACACAACAAAGCTGCTGCTGCCAAAACAAACAAACGACTGGCCAAGCCCTCTACGGTTAATAATCCTGAAAAAATCTGAGCCTGGCGCTGCTGCCAATTCTCAGGCTCTCAGTGTTGCAGTTAACAGTTTATTGTTATGTAAATATTATTTTTATGTTGCTAACACCATGAGCAATTTTGTATAAAATAAAGGAGGTCGCCGACCAACTGTCTCAGTTGTGAGCTGCCTTTTGGTGCGATTGCACAAATCTCTAAAAATGGTTATCTTCCACAGTTTCTGCATCCTGTAGCGATCCTGCGCATCAAATTTCTTAAACAGACTGTTAATATAGTCAACCTTGGATAGAGATAGTGCCCTCCTCAGACGATTGCAAATCCGCCTATACCTCTGCTTATAGAACGTCGTTTTGTAGAAAATATATTCCTTCTTGCATTGGCGTTTAAAATTCAATAACCGTCTAGTTTGGCGGTTTAACTTGAATTGCCCAGGGTGCTTCCTATTGGTATGATATTGTCGACTCCTTTGAACTGCAGCAACGGCAGCTTTGTGAATATTAGTAGTGAGAATATTGATGGCATCCTCAACATCAGCGCCAGAATTATTTTCTGTATTCAACAAAATGCAGTTGTCCAAGAATTTTTGAAACACATTTATATTGGCATTTTTATCCAATATTCCACGTTTCCTTTGCGTAGCTATATCATTCTTTGATGAACCCATGACCAGATCAATTTGTATAGGAAGGTGGTCAGAATCAAGATCTATCTATGCCCATACCTTTTTTGTCATTGACATGTGAACTATATTTTCAAAGGTTGCCTTGATTTAAGTAAGTGTCAAATAAATATGGGGACAGGCGGCTGAATTTATTCAGTCGTCAGTCTCTCCTAATGTTCGCTCGGGAACACAACTCAAAAAACACAACTCAAAAAAAAAAAAAAAAATTTTTTGGAAAAAGCTGAAAACTGAAAATATCGGAAAAATAAAAACTGGAAATCTGAAATCTGGAAAATTTTAAAACCTGTAAATTTTAAAACAAATTCGGATAACAGAACAGAAAATATTCTGATTTAGCTTTGAAGCAGCAGGGAGCTACTATTCTATGGACGGATTATTTGACGACTTTGGAACGAAATGGACAATCATAATAAATTAATAAAGGGGTTTAAGAACCTTATAGAAACTATGGATTCTGATGATGACAATTGTTCTTATGTAAATGTGGAAGAGATTCTGGATGGTGGCGACTGTTCGGTTAATGAATCGGTCATCCTGGTGGATGGTGATAAATTGCTGTGTGATGCTGCCTCAGTTTCTGTAAAGGATGGTCAGCAGCTTGAGAAGGAGAAGAAGTTGCGGCATTTGTAAACCAAGTCTGCCACCTTTGGTTTCATCCAAAGGTAAGAGAAAGGTGGTTTCGATGAGCCTTTCACGTAAGGCAAAGCGAGTGGCTCTGGATAAACGCTTTTTGGTGGTGCCAAGTCTAAGCCCGTGCCTAGCAAAAATCGAACTAAAAAGATGCATCCATCATCTTGGAATGAATCAATGGATACAGCAGCTGGCTGAACAGCAAAACAAGCAGACTTCAGGAATGAAAGCCCCCACACTCTTCCTGCCTAAGGTGGCTGCTATTCAGCCTTTGCTGGAAAGACTCGGTAATTTGCCTTGTGCAGATTCGTTTACTAAAAAGTGTCGATGGTGTCCGCGTTCTGTGCAAAGACCTGGATACCTACAAGGCAGTGCTGGGAGCTTTGAATGAGGATGAAATCCACTTACATACGCATCAGCTGCGTATGGAGCGTGGGTATAGAGTGGTGATACGCCACCTGCATCACTCTACCACCCAAGAATGGATAAACAAGTTCATCGGTTTACCAGTAAGCCGGTGCTTAATAACATTGATAAACCGAGCAATTGTACCAACTTCTCCTTTATCCATTCACCACTCCTGAAGTCTGCTTGTTTTGCTGTTCAGCCAGCTGCTGTATCCATTGATTCATTCCAAGATGATGGATGCATCTTTTTAGTTCGATTTTTGCTAGGCACGGGCTTAGACTTGGCACCACCAAAAAGCGTTTATCCAGAGCCACTCGCTTTGCCTTACGTGAAAGGCTCATTGAAACCACCTTTCTCTTACCTTTGGATGAAACCAAAGGTGGCAGACTTGGTTTACAAATGCCGCAACTTCTTCTCCTTCTCAAGCTGCTGACCATCCTTTACAGAAACTGAGGCAGCATCACACAGCAATTTATCACCATCCACCAGGATGACCGATTCATTAACCGAACAGTCGCCACCATCCAGAATCTCTTCCACATTTACATAAGAACAATTGTCGTCATCAGAATCCATAGTTTCTATAAGGTTCTTAAACCCCTTTATTAATTTATTATGATTGTCCATTTCGTTCCAAAGTCGTCAAATAATCCGTCCATAGAATAGTAGCTCCCTGCTGCTTCAAAGCTAAATCAGAATATTTTCTGTTCTGTTATCCGAATTTGTTTTCCAATTTACAGATAGATAGAAAGATCTTGATTCTGACCACCTTCCTATACAAATTGATCTGGTCATCGGTTCATCAAAGAATGATATAGCTACGCAAAGGAAACGTGGAATATTGGATAAAAATGCCAATATAAATGTGTTTCAAAAATTCTTGGACAACTGCATTTTGTTGAATACAGAAAATAATTCTGGCGCTGATGTTGAGGATGCCATCAATATTCTCACTACTAATATTCACAAAGCTGCCGTTGCTGCAGTTCAAAGGAGTCGACAATATCATACCAATAGGAAGCACCCTGGGCAATTCAAGTTAAACCGCCAAACTAGACGGTTATTGAATTTTAAACGCCAATGCAAGAAGGAATATATTTTCTACAAAACGACGTTCTATAAGCAGAGGTATAGGCGGATTCGCAATCGTCTGAGGAGGGCACTATCTCTATCCAAGGTTGACTATATTAACAGTCTGTTTAAGAAATTTGATGCGCAGGATCGCTACAGGATGCAGAAACTGTGGAAGATAACCATTTTTAGAGATTTGTGCAATCGCACCAAAAGGCAGCTCACAACTGAGACAGTTGGTCGGCGACCTCCTTTATTTTATACAAAATTGCTCATGGTGTTAGCAACATAAAAATAATATTTACATAACAATAAACTGTTAACTGCAACACTGAGAGCCTGGGATTATTAACCGTAGAGGGCTTGGCCAGTCGTTTGTTTGTTTTGGCAGCAGCAGCTTTGTTGTGTTTTTGCATCACTTGTTGCAGCTGCTTTTCTTTATTGAAAATGTCATATAGTTTGTCTGTAGCATTATTGGGAAGCGTGGCAGCAGCGGCAGCGGCAGCAGCTTTTGAAGTTCTGGGTTGTACGTTCAATTGGCTGACGTTCATAGTTTGCGAAGCACTGGTCAAATTTACTGGTGGCGAAATGAGAATTTCTTCGTCATCTTCATCCATAAGGGATATTGGCGAACTCATGTTTTTTGTGGCAGATTCTGCTTTAATTAGTTTTATTTAGTTTAAATATTGTTTAAATAATTTTAATTGAAAATCACGATGTTTTGCGCGCAGTTTTAAAGCGAGCGATTATTATTTCACTTCACTGTGAATGTTTATGATGATGAGTAAGTGGAAAAGAGAATGCGATGTTTGTGTTGAACACGATCACTGGTTATCGTCCTATCGATATATATCACTAGCTCTCTTTGAACAACTGAGAGCGAGAGAGGGGTGTGCTCTGAGAGCCGAGAACTGCCAATGAACTTTGCACATTTAATTGATTTACGTTGCCTTTTATTGGCTAGCGTCCAAGCACTGGCGCGAAAATTGATGATACGCGTGTAGAACGCGATTTTGCCGACAAAATGACACTGCACTGTCCATTTAAATCGGACTATTTCACCTGATTTTTATTTTTCTTTTCTGTTTCTGTTTCTTTGGCCATGGCGGACACACAATAATAAATTCATCACCAACTCGTGCAAGATACACCGCAACCTGATCCAGCAGGTTTGGGACTTTCACTTGTTGCATGAATAATCATTATTTTTGCAAATACAACTTGAATACCTTACAACAATTTTTTTACGCCTTATTAATGGCTCTTATACTAAGTTATATGTAAGCTTATAATTCTAAGAATTGTTTATATTGTTCACAGCTTCATGCTTCAAGTGCGTCTAATTATACTTCATACTGTGAACTAGCTAATTATTTGAATCATCATTGCCTTCAAATATTTTGGAATTTTATTCGATGTTTTTGTAGTGTTCACAATTTTTTTTTGTCACCCAAGTTTTTACGAAAAACACTTGAATAAAGTTGGCATTTTGAGAATATTTTTTGTTGTTTAAATCATCTATGTATGTTTTTTTTAATAGCTTTAACAATTTCAAGCTAATCACAAATCGAAATTAAAGATCACAGGTTCCTAGTCATTTTCCTTCTAAGTTTAGTAACTGTAGCTATTAAAATCCAGCTTCGGTATGTGTAACGACGCATTCGTGTTGCCTACTTCAGGGCATTTGTTTTGATATAAGTTTATCTTACAATTCTCAAACGGTTTAAGCACACAGCTAATGGCATGCTAGATGCAGCAAGGGCAGGTTATTCCACGGCCAGGTTCCCACAGGTGAATCGTCTGAATCTTCACTAGCTTAAACAACAAATGAGCGTGTTGACAATGGTGCTCAAATTGTTAACAACTATTACTCACCTGAGTTGCAAAATGCTGCTTCCACTGAGCTGTTGCCGTGATGAGACGTCAACGACAGTACAGCACTTAACAGACGGTGCTGCAGGCCAATTTCCACGTCCTTGCCCGGCGAGGGTTTGCCTTACTTCAGCGACCACACTGCCACTTGCGGCTTCCAGCAGGCTCACTGCAGCTTATTTGCCAGGTCCGGTGGACGCCGCACGGATGCCGCACCAACAAGACGGAACCGCGAATGCTGCCGATGACCAAGCTGAAGCTGCTGTTGGCGATCGCAACGCTGGTCTGCTGGTCTGTGCATAGCATGCTGTAAGCAAGGTTTTCGACGATTGGGGAAATGTTCGAAAAGGGGAAATTGAGGTGGGGTTTGATTTGACGACTAACAGTAACAGCCCAGTCCAGACAGCGTAATACGCTATCATGTTATGGCTGCCTGCGACTGATAACATTGAGTTACAGGGTGTAAATGTAAACATAAAAGGCCTTAAGGCGTCACAATACCTTATGCCATGGATAACGCTGTAAAATTCTTTGCATTGTATTTTACTAATGTGTATTATGATTGGGTAATAACAATTTAATAGTCGCTTATTTGGCAATGGCGACATGACAAGTGAAATTTTATTCGGTCATGATGGCTGGTGCTCGTAAGTAAAACTCTTACAATGGATTTACACAGTACACTACCTATAGAATCAGTTTAAAATCTTTTTTGTTAGAGTAAAGCATCATGCAAAGAATAACCAGGCAACTAAATTTATGCATTTGCCTGGCAATCACTGGATTGCAATGGCTGGTAACATGACTCAGGACTCTAACAGCGTCTGTTAAAATTTAAGCGAGCATAACAGAGCTGGTCTGTGCATAGCATGCTGTAAGCAAGGTTTTCGACGATTAGGGAAATGTTCGAAAAGGGGAAATTGAGGTGGGGTTTGATTTGACGACTAACAGTAACAGCCCAGTCCAGACAGCGTAATACGCTATCATGTTATGGCTGCCTGCGACTGATAACATTGAGTTACAGGGTGTAAATGTAAACATAAAAGGCCTTAAGGCGTCACAATACCTTATGCCATGGATAACGCTGTAAAATTCTTTGCATTGTATTTTACTAATGTGTATTATGATTGGGTAATAACAATTTAATAGTCGCTTATTTGGCAATGGCGACATGACAAGTGAAATTTTATTCGGTCATGATGGCTGGTGCTCGTAAGTAAAAGTCTTACAATGGATTTACACAGTAAATTACCTATAGAATCAGTTTTAAATCTTTTGTTTTAGTAAAGCATCATGCAAAGAATAACCAGGCAACTAAATTTATGCATATGCCTAGCAACCACTGAATTGCAATGGCTGGTAAAATGACTCAGGACTCTAACAGCGTCTGTTAAAATTTAAGCGAGCATAACAGAGCTGGTCTGTGCATAGCATGCTGTAAGCAAGGTTTTCGACGATTGGGGAAATGTTCGAAAAGGGGAAATTGAGGTGGGGTTTGATTTGACGACTAACACTAACAGCCCAGCCCAGACAGCGTAATACGCTATCATGTTATGGCTGCCTGCGACTGATAACATTGAGTTACAGGGTGTAAATGTAAACATAAAAGGCCTTAAGGCGTCACAATACCTTATGCCATGGATCACGCTGTAAAATTCTTTGCATTGTATTTTACTAATGTGTATTATGATTGGGTAATAACAATATAATAGTCGCATGTTTGGCAATGGCGACATGACAAGTGAAATTTTATTCGGTCATGATGGCTGGTGCTGGTAAGTAAAAGTCTTACAATGGATTTACACAGTAAATTACCTATAGAATCAGTTTTAAATCTTTTGTTTTAGTAAAGCATCATGCAAAGAATAACCAGGCAACTAAATTTATGCATATGCCTAGCAACCACTGAATTGCAATGGCTGGTAAAATGACTCAGGACTCTAAAAGCGTCTGTTAAAATTTAAGCGAGCATAACAGAGCTGGTCTGTGCATAGCATGCTGTAAGCAAGGTTTTCGACGATTGGGGAAATGTTCGAAAAGGGGAAATTGAGGTGGGGTTTGATTTGACGACTAACAGTAACAGCCCAGCCCAGACAGCGTAATACGCTATCATGTTATGGCTGCCTGCGACTGATAACATTGAGTTACAGGGTGTAAATGTAAACATAAAAGGCCTTAAGGCGTCACAATACCTTATGCCATGGATCACGCTGTAAAATTCTTTGCATTGTATTTTACTAATGTGTATTATGATTGGGTAATAACAATTTAATAGTCGCTTATTTGGCAATGGCGACATGACAAGTGAAATTTTATTCGGTCATGATGGCTGGTGCTCGTAAGTAAAAGTCTTACAATGGATTTACACAGTAAATTACCTATAGAATCAGTTTTAAATCTTTTGTTTTAGTAAAGCATCATGCAAAGAATAACCAGGCAACTAAATTTATGCATTTGCCTAGCAACCATTGGATTGCAATGGCTGGTAACATGACTCAGGACTCTAACAGGGTCTATTAAAATTTAAGCGAGCATAACAGAGCTGGTCTGTGCATAGCATGCTGTAAGCAAGGTTTTCGACGATTGGGGAAATGTTCGAAAAGAGGAAATTGAGGTGGGGTTTGATTTGACGACTAACAGTAACAGCCCAACCCAGACAGCGTAATACGCTATCATGTTATGGTTGCTTGCGACTGATAACATTGAGTTACAGGGTGTAAATGTAAATATAAAAGGCCTTAAGGCGTCACAATACCTTATGCCATGGATCACGCTGTAAAATTCTTTGCATTGTATTTTACTAATGTGTATTATGATTGGGTAATAACAATATAATAGTCGCTTATTTGGCAATGGCGACATGACAAGTGAAATTTTATTCGGTCATGATGGCTGATGCTCGTAAGTAAAAGTCTTACAATGGATTTACACAGTACACTACCTATAGAATCAGTTTAAAATCTTTTTTGTTAGAGTAAAGCATCATGCAAAGAATAACCAGGCAACTAAATTTATGCATTTGCCTGGCAATCACTGGATTGCAATGGCTGGTAACATGACTCAGGACTCTAACAGCGTCTGTTAAAATTTAAGCGAGCATAACAGAGCTGGTCTGTGCATAGCATGCTGTAAGCAAGGTTTTCGACGATTGGGGAAATGTTCGAAAAGGGGAAATTGAGGTGGGGTTTGATTTGACGACTAACAGTAACAGCCCAGTCCAGACAGCGTAATACGCTATCATGTTATGGCTGCCTGCGACTGATAACATTGAGTTACAGGGTGTAAATGTAAACATAAAAAGCCTTAAGGCGTCACAATACCTTATGCCATGGATAACGCTGTAAAATTCTTTGCATTGTATTTTACTAATGTGTATTATGATTGGGTAATAACAATTTAATAGTCGCTTATTTGGCAATGGCGACATGACAAGTGAAATTTTATTCGGTCATGATGGCTGGTGCTCGTAAGTAAAAGTCTTACAATGGATTTACACAGTACACTACCTATAGAATCAGTTTAAAATCTTTTTTGTTAGAGTAAAGCATCATGCAAAGAATAACCAGGCAACTAAATTTATGCATTTGCCTGGCAATCACTGGATTGCAATGGCTGGTAACATGACTCAGGACTCTAACAGCGTCTGTTAAAATTTAAGCGAGCATAACAGAGCTGGTCTGTGCATAGCATGCTGTAAGCAAGGTTTTCGACGATTGGGGAAATGTTCGAAAAGGGGAAATTGAGGTGGGGTTTGATTTGACGACTAACAGTAACAGCCCAGCCCAGACAGCGTAATACGCTATCATGTTATGGCTGCCTGCGACTGATAACATTGAGTTACAGGGTGTAAATGTAAACATAAAAGGCCTTAAGGCGTCACAATACCTTATGCCATGGATCACGCTGTAAAATTCTTTGCATTGTATTTTACTAATGTGTATTATGATTGGGTAATAACAATATAATAGTCGCATGTTTGGCAATGGCGACATGACAAGTGAAATTTTATTCGGTCATGATGGCTGGTGCTGGTAAGTAAAAGTCTTACAATGGATTTACACAGTAAATTACCTATAGAATCAGTTTTAAATCTTTTGTTTTAGTAAAGCATCATGCAAAGAATAACCAGGCAACTAAATTTATGCATTTGCCTAGCAACCACTGGATTGCAATGGCTGGTAACATGACTCAGGACTCTAACAGCGTCTGTTAAAATTTAAGCGAGCATAACAGAGCTGGTCTGTGCATAGCATGCTGTAAGCAAGGTTTTCGACGATTGGGGAAATGTTCGAAAAGGGGAAATTGAGGTGGGGTTTGATTTGACGACTAACAGTAACAGCCCAACCCAGACAGCGTAATACGCTATCATGTTATGGTTGCTTGCGACTGATAACATTGAGTTACAGGGTGTAAATGTAAATATAAAAGGCCTTAAGGCGTCACAATACCTTATGCCATGGATCACGCTGTAAAATTCTTTGCATTGTATTTTACTAATGTGTATTATGATTGGGTAATAACAATTTAATAGTCGCTTATTTGGCAATGGCGACATGACAAGTGAAATTTTATTCGGTCATGATGGCTGGTGCTGGTAAGTAAAAGTCTTACAATGGATTTACACAGTAAATTACCTATAGAATCAGTTTTAAATCTTTTGTTTTAGTAAAGCATCATGCAAAGAATAACCAGGCAACTAAATTTATGCATTTGCCTAGCAACCACTGGATTGCAATGGCTGGTAACATGACTCAGGACTCTAACAGCGTCTATTAAAATTTAAGCGAGCATAACAGAGCTGGTCTGTGCATAGCATGCTGTAAGCAAGGTTTTCGACGATTGGGGAAATGTTCGAAAAGGGGAAATTGAGGTGGGGTTTGATTTGACGACTAACAGTAACAGCCCAACCCAGACAGCGTAATACGCTATGGCTGCCTGCGACTGATAACATTGAGTTTCAGGGTGTAAGTGTAAATATAAAAGCCCTTAAGGCGTCACAATACCTTATGCCATGGATCACGCTGTAAAATTCTTTGCATTGTATTTTACTAATGTGTATTATGATTGGGTAATAACAATTTAATAGTCGCTTATTTGGCAATGGCGACATGACAAGTGAAATTTTATTCGGTCATGATGGCTGGTGCTCGTAATAAAAGCTTACAATGGATTTACACAGTAAATACCTATAGAATCAGTTTTAAATCTTTTGTTTTAGTAAAGCATCATGCAAAGAATAACCAGGCAACTAAATTTATGCATATGCCTAGCAACCACTGAATTGTGTAATGTGTATTATGATTGGGTAATAACAATTTAATAGTCGCTTATTTGGCAATGGCGACATGACAAGTGAAATTTTATTCGGTTATGATGGCTGGTGCTCGTAAGTAAAACTCTTACAATGGATTTACACAGTACACTACCTATAGAATCAGTTTAAAATCTTTTTTGTTAGAGTAAAGCATCATGCAAAGAATAACCAGGCAACTAAATTTATGCATTTGCCTGGCAATCACTGGATTGCAATGGCTGGTAACATGACTCAGGACTCTAACAGCGTCTGTTAAAATTTAAGCGAGCATAACAGAGCTGGTCTGTGCATAGCATGCTGTAAGCAAGGTTTTCGACGATTGGGGAAATGTTCGAAAAGGGGAAATTGAGGTGGGGTTTGATTTGACGACTAACAGTAACAGCCCAGTCCAGACAGCGTAATACGCTATCATGTTATGGTTGCCTGCGACTGATAACATTGAGTTACAGGGTGTAAATGTAAATATAAAAGGCCTTAAGGCGTCACAATACCTTATGCCATGGATCACGCTGTAAAATTCTTTGCATTGTATTTTACTAATGTGTATTATGATTGGGTAATAACAATTTAATAGTCGCTTATTTGGCAATGGCGACATGACAAGTGAAATTTTATTCGGTCATGATGGCTGGTGCTCGTAAGTAAAAGTCTTACAATGGATTTACACAGTAAATTACCTATAGAATCAGTTTTAAATCTTTTGTTTTAGTAAAGCATCATGCAAAGAATAACCAGGCAACTAAATTTATGCATTTGCCTAGCAACCACTGGATTGCAATGGCTGGTAACATGACTCAGGACTCTAACAGCGTCTGTTAAAATTTAAGCGAGCATAACAGAGCTGGTCTGTGCATAGCATGCTGTAAGCAAGGTTTTCGACGATTGGGGAAATATTCGAAAAGGGGAAATTGAGGTGGGGTTTGATTTGACGACTAACAGTAACAGCCCAACCCAGACAGCGTAATACGCTATCATGTTATGGTTGCCTGCGACTGATAACATTGAGTTACAGGGTGTAAATGTAAACATAAAAGGCCTTAAGGCGTCACAATACCTTATGCCATGGATCACGCTGTAAAATTCTTTGCATTGTATTTTACTAATGTGTATTATGATTGGGTAATAACAATTTAATAGTCGCTTGTTTGGCAATGGCGACATGACAAGTGAAATTTTATTCGGTCATGATGGCTGGTGCTCGTAAGTAAAAGTCTTACAATGGATTTACACAGTAAATTACCTATAGAATCAGTTTTAAATCTTTTGTTTTAGTAAAGCATCATGCAAAGAATAACCAGGCAACTAAATTTATGCATTTGCCTAGCAACCATTGGATTGCAATGGCTGGTAACATGACTCAGGACTCTAACAGCGTCTATTAAAATTTAAGCGAGCATAACAGAGCTGGTCTGTGCATAGCATGCTGTAAGCAAGGTTTTCGACGATTGGGGAAATGTTCGAAAAGGGGAAATTGAGGTGGGGTTTGATTTGACGACTAACAGTAACAGCCCAACCCAGACAGCGTAATACGCTATCATGTTATGGTTGCTTGCGACTGATAACATTGAGTTACAGGGTGTAAATGTAAATATAAAAGGCCTTAAGGCGTCACAATACCTTATGCCATGGATCACGCTGTAAAATTCTTTGCATTGTATTTTACTAATGTGTATTATGATTGGGTAATAACAATTTAATAGTCGCTTATTTGGCAATGGCGACATGACAAGTGAAATTTTATTCGGTCATGATGGCTGGTGCTCGTAAGTAAAAGTCTTACAATGGATTTACACAGTAAATTACCTATAGAATCAGTTTTAAATCTTTTGTTTTAGTAAAGCATCATGCAAAGAATAACCAGGCAACTAAATTTATGCATTTGCCTACCAACCACTGGATTGCAATGGCTGGTAACATGACTCAGGACTCTAACAGCGTCTGTTAAAATTTAAGCGAGCATAACAGAGCTGGTCTGTGCATAGCATGCTGTAAGCAAGGTTTTCGACGATTGGGGAAATATTCGAAAAGGGGAAATTGAGGTGGGGTTTGATTTGACGACTAACAGTAACAGCCCAACCCAGACAGCGTAATACGCTATCATTTTATGGCTGCCTGCGACTGATAACATTGAGTTTCAGGGTGTAAGTGTAAATATAAAAGCCCTTAAGGCGTCACAATACCTTATGCCATGGATCACGCTGTAAAATTCTTTGCATTGTATTTTACTAATGTGTATTATGATTGGGTAATAACAATTTAATAGTCGCTTATTTGGCAATGGCGACATGACAAGTGAAATTTTATTCGATCATGATGGCTGGTGCTCGTAAGTAAAAGTCTTACAATGGATTTACACAGTAAATTACCTATAGAATCAGTTTTAAATCTTTTGTTTTAGTAAAGCATCATGCAAAGAATAACCAGGCAACTAAATTTATGCATTTGCCTAGCAACCACTGGATTGCAATGGCTGGTAACATGACTCAGGACTCTAACACCGTCTGTTAAAATTTAAGCGAGCATTACAGAGCTGGTCTGTGCATAACATGCTGTAAGCAAGGTCTTCGACGAGTGGGGAAATGTTCGAAAAGGGGAAATTGAGGTGGGGTTTGATTTGACGACTAACAGTAACAGCCCAACCCAGACAGCGTAATACGCTATCATGTTATGGTTGCTTGCGACTGATAACATTGAGTTACAGGGTGTAAATGTAAATATAAAAGGCCTTAAGGCGTCACAATACCTTATGCCATGGATAACGCTGTAAAACTCTGTGCATTGTATTTTACTAATGTGTATTATGATTGGGTAATAACAATTTAATAGTCGCTTATTTGGCAATGGCGACATGACAAGTGAAATTTTATTCGGTCATGATGGCTGGTGCTCGTAAGTAAAAGTCTTACAATGGATTTACACAGTAAATTACCTATAGAATCAGTTTTAAATCTTTTGTTTTAGTAAAGCATCATGCAAAGAATAACCAGGCAACTAAATTTATGCATTTGCCTAGCAACCACTGGATTGCAATGGCTGGTAACATGACTCAGGACTCTAACACCTTCTGTTAAAATTTAAGCGAGCATTACAGAGCTGGTCTGTGCATAACATGCTGTAAGCAAGGTCTTCGACGAGTGGGGAAATGTTCGAAAAGGGGAAATTGAGGTGGGGTTTGATTTGACGACTAACAGTAACAGCCCAACCCAGACAGCGTAATACGCTATCATGTTATGGTTGCTTGCGACTGATAACATTGAGTTACAGGGTGTAAATGTAAATATAAAAGGCCTTAAGGCGTCACAATACCTTATGCCATGGATAACGCTGTAAAACTCTGTGCATTGTATTTTACTAATGTGTATTATGATTGGGTAATAACAATTTAATAGTCGCTTATTTGGCAATGGCGACATGACAAGTGAAATTTTATTCGGTCATGATGGCTGGTGCTGGTAAGTAAAAGTCTTACAATGGATTTACACAGTAAATTACCTATAGAATCAGTTTTAAATCTTTTGTTTTAGTAAAGCATCATGCAAAGAATAACCAGGCAACTAAATTTATGCATTTGCCTAGCAACCACTGGATTGCAATGGCTGGTAACATGACTCAGGACTCTAACACCGTCTGTTAAAATTAAAGCGAGCATAACAGAGCTGGTCTGTGCATAGCATGCTGTAAGCAAGGTTTTTGCCCAACCCAAACAGCGTAATACGCTATCATGTTATGGTTGCGTGCGACTGATAACATTGAGGTACAGGGTGTAAGTGTAAACATAAAAGGCCTTAAGGCGTCACAATACCTTATGCCATGGATCACGCTGTAAAATTCTTTGCATTGTATTTTACTAATGTGTATTATGATTGGGTAATAACAATATAATAGTCGCTTGTTTGGCAATGGCGACATGACAAGTGAAATTTTATTCAGTCATGATCGTAAGTAAAAGTAGTATGAGGCCCTACTGATGCAGCCAACCACTCATTGGGCAAGGAGTTACAAGCGCAACCGTGGCTGAGCGTATTTGTGTTAAACTATAAATTCCAATTCAATGCAGAGCACTCGAGCACCACCATATTCTACGGTTAAATCCCATAATTTAAATTTATATGTAACAGTCGAATAAATTGTGCCCTCTGCCAGTGCCGTCTAAGCAATTTAACCTTTCAAACTGATTTTATATCCAAAATGACCATTAATTTAATAACAATTGCTTGCCAGAGACATTAAGGTGTAGCAAAAGAGTGAAATAGAGAGTGAGCTAAGTGTAAGCTGAACTCATATCAGTTAAAGCAAGAACTCAAGGAGTATATCTGATATCTGTTAAACAAATTTACTAATGTTGTATTGTAAATCAGTATCACTCCGGCAGGACCAGTGTCAAAAGTTTGCTTATACCTAAGGTACGAGAACTTATAACGTCACTTTATCAACTACATTAGATAATTCAAATTAAATGAAATTAAATTAGCTACATGTACTATATGACATAAGTGCAGATAAGATTTTTTGCAAACCACTAATGTGATTCTGAATGTGTAGTTAGCTGCAAGAATCTTTTGAGCAACTTAAGTCATACATTACATGTATAATCTGTTTAGTAACAGTAAGTAAAAAAAAGTTTGTATACTGATCAGAATCATTTCGAATAAATCAGAATAAATTGAACATTTTTGGAAATAATATGAAAAAAATATTTAAAATAATTGAAAAAAATCTGGGAAATTTTTGAATAATTCAAAGAATCTTAAGAATATTTGTAAAAATGAACAGTAATTCGGAATGTTTCGGAATGAACTATCTCAATGAATAAAACATTAAACTAGATTAAATAAAATATTTTCAGATTGCTTAGCTAATTTGCATTTTTCCAAGGTTCCAATAGCAAATATATCTTATGTGCGATTTGAAATTAAAATTAACAACGCTTGTGTGTGATAGTACTCCAAATCATAAGTACAACATCAAACCGCCAACTGTGTGAAGCTGTAATCATATCCACAAATGGAATTGAATTTCTTATCACTTGACGCATTCGTTTCTTCGCCGCTCACGAGCAATGCGGTAACGCCATCTGGCTGCCTAGCAGCTGCTGTGCTGCTTGGGCAAAAAAACATTCAATTAGTTTGATTTACACATCTGAAGCTATGCACTCTATCTTTGTCTCTCTCTCTCTATCTTTGTCTGGTTCTCGGTCTCTTTCGTTCATTCGCTTCGTCCCTTTGTGAAACTGTTGGCATTTCCGTTTCCTCTGTTTAACAAGCAACTTTTGGCATCAAGAGAAATAACAACAACAGCAGCAGATGAAGCAGCCGTTGCCAAAAACTTGTTCGCCTTTGCGTGCCAAAAAATGCGGCGCTTGAAGCCGCTTAAGGCAGTCAATATAGGGCATGGGCGGTGGTGCCTCTACATTTGCCACCCCTGCTGCTGCTGTTGCTGTTGCTGCTGCTGCTCCACTGATGCTGCTGATGCTGACGCCTGCCGGAAACAGTTTGCTGCGCGCTGTCTCAATATTAGTTTGGGCGGTAGCAAAACGCTTCCGGCAGCCAAATGGCAACGTTGCATGTTGTTGATTTCGTTTGCCGTTACTGTGATGCCGCTCCAGTCGTCTGATGATTTTTCAATTTGCATTTGACACAGAGGCAAAATGTCAAAGACTAAATTGAAATGGCAAAGGCTTTCGCTTTCGAAAGCCAGGCTAGCATTGAAACTTAGAATTGCATGCAGTGCACAGCCTTACCAGACTAGAACGAAAACTAGCACGGAGCATCTTAGACTAGATTTTCAATTAGGTAATTGGCAGGCAAACGTTTGAGTCTACTTTAAAGTCATGTTTCTCAGCATGTTGCGAAATGCAACGTTGCTGAAATGCAATCGTCATGACGTGTGATATATATATGTAAATGGCTTATTTAATTTGGTCAAAGCTATTTCCAAAATTAAATGCATACTATAGTGTGGAGCAGTGTTCAAGTCGGAAGTGCTGGATAGCGGGTAATGGGAAACGGGGAGGAAATGGGATAGGAACGAGGGTGCATGTCAATATAATTTCTTAAATTATATAAGTTATCAACGAACTAGAAGAAAAACTGACCCCTAGCAAATTGGTCTGGCACCCTTTTATCTTCCGTACGGTAAGCCTCACTTACACTTACGAAACCCACACAAACACAAGTAATACGAAGAACGAAACGATTCATTCCATTCCATTTCACTTTCATACAGTCAACCAATAAGCTGCATGTCTGTCACTGTGTGTGTGTATGTGGAAATGGTTTCACTTCAATCCCATTCAACAAATGCGCATCAGTGTTTCCGGCAAACATTCCTGGAAAGCATATATGTTTAATTTTATTATTCTTAAACAATCTAATAACTCTTTTCTACAAAACCTCAATAGTGCATATATCAATGCATACATATGCGTTCACCGTTATATACACATATAATTCTAGGTCTTGTACCTATTTTTGTCACTGGTCTCCTTCTAAACGGCTGAACCAATTTTTGTGAAATTATTTTGTATTTTGTATTTGAGTATTTGACAGGGTCCCTGTATAGTTTTGAAAAACGTATAAAACAGGTACGTAATGATGTGATCGAGTTTCAGGAAATTTTTGTTCTATTACTTATTTGGCGTAATGAAACTATTTAGATTTCAAACGCTAAATGTAATAATATGGAGAAGACAGATTATGGCTATTTCACCGATTTACGTAGGTTTGGTGCTCCAAAAAGTCAGTTTTAAGCCCAATTTATTGGATGTTGTTGGGGAATGTAATTTATAGTTTTTACAGTCATTAAATTTATTTGATTTTGCCGTTGCCTATGGCGTATAATGAGAATTTTTTATGCCACTCTGTAAACTTTACTCGGACGGGGCTGTATATTCAGTCAGAATCTGCAGCATCAGAAGGTGAAACAACTGAACACGATCACTGGTTATCGTCCTATCGATATATATCACTTGCTCTCTTTGAACAACTGAGAGCGAGAGAGGGGTGTGCTCTGAGAGAACTGCCAATGAACTTTTCACAGTTGTTTTAATTGATTTAAGTTGCCTTTTATTGGGTAGCGTCCAAGCTCAGGCGCGAAAATTGATGATACGCGTGTAGAACGCGATTTTGCCGACAAAATGACACTGCACTGTCCATTTAAATCGGACCATTTCACCTGATTTTTATTTTTCTTTTCAGAGCTTTTTTTTCTTTCTCTGTGGCCAAGACAGACACACAATAATAAATTCATCGTCAACTCGTGCAAGGTACACCGCAACCTGATCCAGCAGGTTTGGGACTCTCACTTGTTGCATGAATAATCATTATTTTTGCCAATACAACTTGAATACCTTACAACAATTTTTTGACGCCTTATTAATGGCTCATGTTGGCGAAACTTATACTTAGTTATATGTAAACTTATAATACTAAGAATTGTTTATATTTTTCACAGCTTCATGCTTCAAGTGTGTCTAATTATACTTTAAACTGCGATGATTGTGTTGAACACGATCACTGGTTATCGTCCTATCGATATATGTATATCACTTGCTCTCTTTGAACAACTGAGAGCGAGAGAGGGGTGTACTCTGAGAGCCGAGAACTGCCAATGAACTTTTCACAGTTGTTTTAATGCTGTGGTCTGTCAGCCACTGTTGTTGCCACTCTGTAATGCTGTTGGCCATTCATTTCAACTACAGTCGGACGGTGGCGACTTCTAATATTTTTCTTCTTAAAAATCAAAAATTTTCAAATGCATTCAACACAAAATCTCTTAAACTTAAAAAAATTGTCATTCTCACATATTTATACATATACAAAATGCTTGCGGCTGCTGATAGATATGAGATAAATGTGACAATCTACTTTCGACTATTACTTGGGTGTTTCTTAGCTGAAGTTTGGGCAGTTGATCAATAATATGCATATGAATATTACAAAACTTAAGACCTGGATTCACCAAACCTCGAGCATATGCTGTTGGTGACATCCTTCATAGATTTACATATTTCCGGCCCACGCCCAACCGTCACTTCAGTACTCCTCCTCTATAAAATAAAAAATTTCCTATATATTTTACTGTTTTTCAGATAGAGTCTCCAAATGTCACCGAAGGTATATTACCGGGAACATTCTCGCCCCCAAACCCGATAAACCTGATGGTGCAAGCAAACAACATCTCACACATTTTGAAAGCTAGTCATTAAATTTGAAATATGTATACATACATTTATAGTAGCCCACCTCGTACCTAAAATTTGTTAATCTTATAGGAGATCATATCTTTCACAATATGAGAGAATGAATTACCAAATTTGAATTGCACATTGATGATTATTAAATTGTGGCGGCACATTCATCCGCCCTTCATCCACCCCACACCTGTAATCAGTTGGTATAAGGCATGTATCAGAGTGTTCTGAAGTCTGTTACTCCCAACTACAACGTTCTCATTAGTTTTATAATGATATTTTTATTTGTATTTCGGTTTATACATGCAGTCATGTCTTCTATGGCACACATTTGTGTCCATTGTGACCATTTAATTCATTAATTATATATTTTCCTTTCCTCTCCTGACCAGACTGGCATTCCATGCACAAAATATAACGTCAATATTGGGGTGTGTCCAAAAAGCTATTCACTGACTATGCACAGGGTACATTCTCATGTTTGGAGCTCGTATTGCACCATGAATGAATTTGTTTAGTTGAGTCGCGTCGGTTTTGGACGCCATTCACAACGGCCACATATCCAGATAAAGCAACTGCAAAATTCATCGCAAATGTCGTCATCACATTTTAATTATATTAACATTTTGTTGAAATACCTAGGTGAATGTGGCACCAACAATGCTTTCAATGGCGACGTGCGGAGTAATGTGATGCAAGAACTTCACGCTTTCTTTCAGCCCCGTACTCAATATCATATTAAAATTCATATATGTTTTGGTGAGTCTCTTAGATGTGCTTGATGTGCCATCAAGAATACATGCAAATGTATTTAAATCGGCCAGACAAATTGAACAGTTCTGATGTACATACTTTTAGAATATGGTAATATACTTGTGGCTACGAGACTTTTTAAATTATTGTATATTTAAGGTTATTCCGCAGTCGGATGCGCCCGACTGTATCGTTCTCACTTGTTACATTTGCGTGTGCAGAACTGGTGTTTTAATTGATTAAATATGTTAAGCAGCAATTTTCAGGGTCGAGAACTCTAGGCTAGAGCTTTCTTAGGTTGTATTGTAGTATATGTGCACTTGTGTACAATTTTACAAGATATTTTATATAGTCAATGCATTTGCCTACAGATATAATTCTGTCTGCCATTCAGAGTTAAATCATAGTTTACTATATATAGTTTACTATCTTGCCTTGCCGACGGCAACTGACATTGAAAAACAACAGGAACAGCAGTACCAACAATAACTAAATTAGCTTGGCTCAGCTTGGTGGCAAATCCAATGTTTGCTTTTGAATATTTTCCGCTTTCACTACACCGAAAGCACCTGACCGCGGGGCCATATTTTGTATAAGCTTTGTCAGTTTTAGCAATTTGAAGTTTACAGGGTCACTGGGGAGCTCAGCATCACATAAGGGAAGAAAACTGCAAAAAAAAAACTTTAAGACGATTCTGAATACTACAAAAACCTAATCTGCTCAACAACTTACTTTTGTTAGCACTAGGGACTTGTGGCAATGGGCTTGGAGGAGGTGTGGTGGTGTATGTGCGTGTGTTTATTTGTTGAGTATTGTCCTGGGCACCGCTGAATAGCTTCGATTGGAAGAAGGCAGCCGACAAGTTTGCCAATAAAACCAATGCAGTCGACACATTTAAGTATGAACAAATAACAAACTAAATAAAATGTCAAAGATAGCAGCTTGGGGTGCAGTTCAGTGGGCGTAGCTCAGCACAACATCAGCAATAACAACAGCCACAACACCAATAACGATTAGAGTGGAATCTGGCTGTATGAAAATCAACTTTTGCTTGGCATGCCAAATTTTTTACTTAATGTTTGCTCCCTTTTTATTTTTTAGCATACAGCATCAAAGTTTTTGCTACTTGAAAATGTGAAGGAGATAAAAATAATGGAAAAGTTTGGTTTTTTTTTGTTCATATCCGATGAGGATTGCAGGCGGCAAGGGGCGCAATACGAATACGAAGACTAGTATAATGGTATTGTTTGCTGCGGCCTTTGCTGTTAAGTGTATTAGTTGCAGCGAGTTAAGGTAGTAACTACTGAAAGTTTGTCACATTTTTAAGCTTCTACTTCTGAATATTTGTAAGCAGAAAATTGAGTACGGACGGAGCTGCAGCCAGACACGCCTTGATAACAACCACATTTTATTTATTAAAACACAAACAGAAACAGAAATGTGGCAAAATACCTAATATGTTGCATATTAATCGAGCTCACTGATCCATTTTTACTTTTTTTATGTTGGCCAAGTTTGTCAGCTGATAAACAATCTTTAAGAACATGTAAAGTAAATTCAGAATTAGTCTGGAAGGCTATATCAAAGCACTCAATGTACATTTAGGAATTGGGAAGCCTGCATCAAACGCATCAGTCAATCGAGCTCAATACAATGCTGACTGACTGTATATTCTGAGAAATTCATTTAACGCTTATCCCTTGGTGTTCATGCATAAGAGCAGACAATACATTGCAATGTGAATACTGTTCAATCCAGTGCCATAAAACAGTGTTCAGGCTTTTTGGCAGACAATTGAAAGGGAATACTGGCAAAACTGTGAGTGCATATCCCTGTGATACACTCTGTCTTTGTGTGTGTGTGTGTGTGTGTGTGTGTGTGTGTGTGTGTCTATGTGTGTGTGTGTCTATGTGTGTGTGAGTGTTTATCTAATAGCCTTTAACAATTCGCACACGAGGTGCTAATACTGCTGTGTTGACTACGGTTACGTCTGAGGCACCGAGTTCGTTGTCTACTTCTTTTGGGAGTTGCACTAACTCAGCACCCCCACGCCTATCTGCCCGTCTAGTCGTTGTGTTAGCTGTGATTTATTTACCGTTGAAATTATCTTGTTTTGCGGTTTGATGCATCGCATTGCCAAAGTAACTTTATTTTGCTCTCGAAACCTTTTTCTCTCTGCACCGCGCAGCTATAAAAAAAATTACGTTTCGCCTAGTCGCTTTTAGGTCTTTTTTTTTTTTTTTGGAATTGCTAACTTTTTAACTAACGCAGACTTGAGTGAAATTTACTCAACGTTGTGCGAGCTGTGACGTAGTTGGTCGGTTTTAGCCGTTTAGTTGAGTTCTGATGTAGGCGTTTTTTCCCTCCCGTGCATCAAAGTTTTTTTTGTTAGACAATCAATATTTGCGCCTGTGTGGGCGTGAGGGTGGAGGCATCAGCAACTTAGCTTACTGTTTATCTATCTAGTTACAGTTTTGAAGTTTGTGTGCAGGCTTTGCAAGCCAAGGATCGAGCTTTAGATGAGCGCTAAGCACCACACTTTAGCTTAATTGGCAACCACACGAATTGTGTACATTTTTAAGTAAGAGTTAATATTGAGGAGTAGCAACCGCGGTTTCAACTTTTCTGGCTCAAGTTTATTGCAATTTTTACACTGAGTTTTAAGTTTGCTTGTCAGCTGCCCAACAGTCTGATTTCAATCCACCTGAGTGCTAGGCAAATAGATACGCGGCCACTAAAGCTTTTTCGCTTCTGTTTGTGTTGTACGTGGCGTGGTTGCAAGTTGGTTGCAAGTTAGGCTACTGGGCAATGCCACATACATGGAAAACCAATCTCAAAGCCAACCACATGTCACACTCACAGCACTTTTATACATAAGCACACATAATCAAAGAAATGTAACGCTTGGTTGGATTTGCCCAGTAAAATATTGGAGACCAATTAATATCAATTAAATAATTTAATTTAAAAAAAATTAAATTGTGATTAAAGGTCTTTGACTTCTGAATTTAATATTAATAACCCTTCAATAATGGAAGTTTGACAAAGCTGGAGATATTCATGATTCTTATTTATAGTCTATAATAAAAATGAAAATTTGTATTGCTATATAAGACATTGTTGTTTCAATGAGCAACAGCACACAATCAAAATTAACAAAAGACTGAAAATTGGGCAAACAGCAGATAAAAGACACCATTTACACTAAGTTAGGTTATGGTAATTTGTAAAAATTCACTTTGTCCATAACGCAATGACTATTGAAAATTGGTTGACCAAAAATGACGCACAAGTCTTGACAACATTAAATTATAGGTTCATAAATTGCCGCAAACCACACGCAAATTGTATGCATATAAATCACATAAAAAGCTTCAGTTTCGGACCCATCCTAAAAATTGTAGACTTAACTTTAAACGCGTGGCTATTGCGTTGATTGGCGTGTGCCACACCGTGCGACTACTGCTAATTTGGCGGGGTGTCGATTGTGTCGTCTTTCACTAGGCGAGACGATTAGAACTCAAACAACGAAACCAAGTCAAACCAAACTAAGCAACAGCACAACAGCGAGAACGGAAACAACTTTAACAAAATGTGCAGAAATTCCATCAATGCGACTTTTCACGGATAAAACATTTGCATATTTTGATTGGACACGCCCAGTTCGGTTTAAGGCAAGTGGGTGATCAAACAATGAGGCATTCAATGCCAAAGCCAAAGCAGAAATCGATGCCATATTCGGCACTCACTGCGTACCCCGAAAACTGACCAGTTGACTGGCTGGCTGGACGGCTCGCCCATCATCCAGTTGACATGACGTTGCAACGATGTTTACTCTTTGCAAAGTGCTCCTGACGTGTCAATTGTCGATGCCACACCTATTAGTACCTAGTTATTTGCTGAGTAGAAATACCGAATTTTAATCACTGTGGCTTATATTAGTAAGAGCCAATGGTTTGTTCGTATTATGTTATAACAACATCTAATGTGGAATTAAATTTATTTGTTAAATGCAGTTTAGAATAACAACTAAGTACAGGGTATTTTTATTCTAACATTTATTGTACCTTAGGTTCGATGATGTACGTTTTTAGAAACCACTTTTTAGTTAAGCTTGAGTTTTTGTGTTGCAGTTTGCCGCCTTGTCGTTGTGGACAATAAGTCTTTATTTTCGGTATTAAAATGTTTTTAATATTTTGGGATTGCTTTTTTGTTTTTTTTTTTTTCTAATGCCTTGACGCGTGTTCCGGACGCTGTGAGGTGTCTAAATTGCCCTACATTTTAAATTTAAAATTACCATAAATAAAAAAGAATAAAAATGAAAAGTATAACGCTTATATAGACTTATTGTCGTTGTGTGGTAGATTGGGTTTTCAATCACTGGTTTAGGGTATAGCAAACACGCTTTAGTTAAGCTTTTATGTGACAAATGAGCTATCTGCTAATAGGACATTTAAAGTTTATAGCACTTCTCCAGCCAGGTGACTTTTAAATTGTTTAAATTGCACAACAAATGCTCACGACAGTGCACAGAGCATAAGTTGCGTATGCGCAACATGCCATATCTCGTAGCATTGCTAGTTTTCAATACATTCGCCAAAAAGCATTTCCCAATATTTGTATTGTGATAACGTGAGCAGTCAGTTTATTAAATTAAAATATGTCACACCACTGAAAGCTGAATGGCAATTCAAAAATTGCATTGCCAGCTGCTGGAAGTTGAGCAGAGTCTCTGCCCAGGTGTACCAAGCACCGCATTGGATGATAACTATGTAGCTGACAAACATGTTGTCGCTCTATATGATTGTGTTTCCAACTGTGACGTGCCTGACAAAATATTCCGTTTGCATGCATCTAATTTAGTCAATTCAGATAGTTGACGTCACAGCTTACAAATGTTGTAAAATATTAAGTTAAATTGACTACCATTAAATTAATTTCCATATTTCATGTATTGAAGAAAAAAGAAATAATTATTGAAGCCAGGCTAAATAATATAACAAACAAAACAAAAATTCATTAAATCGCTTTATAAATAAAATCAATAAATCAAACAATGTAGAATAGCATTTATAAACATTCATATTTATGGAGGCATTTGCGGTAAAATATATCCTATATGCTACATGCACATCTTATCTGCGACGGATGCTCACGTACACGACGCTTTCGTACTATTTCGCTGGCTATCTTTATTAATGAATGCTGATTTTCACATAATGTCATATATACGTAGTTGCATACGTCCCAAGCAAAGATTTGACCATACCTCACTTTGATGGAAGAGGAGCGGAGAGTTGCTGTTGTTCTATCTCTGGACAGACTATTGTTGTTGGTTCGTTTAGGTGTAAATTACATTTTGAATTAGTCATTAAAATGCATCAACCTGCAGGTAGTAGTTAATTTAGTCAACACACTCCATACACTGTGTGAAAGCATGCACTTGGCATTGAACTGTGCAAATTTTATAAACTTAATGAGCAAAGATAATGTGAAATTAAAATGTATATTGAGGAAACTCAAACTTGAAGAATTTATTTTAGATGATGATTTACATACAGAAACACACTTACTTTTATTTGCAGTTAGTCGTATTTGGGTTGGTTTTTTACTACGAACTTCATATACAATATTTGTGTGTTTAATATTTGCTGAAATGACTAATCCGATCTCACAGTAATAATCACAGTCCCGGTATCGATTGTAGGTTTAACCTTTAAAATTTGGTGTTTTATTGCTAAGAAAAATTGATTTGTATACATTTTGCGAAACGGGAGAGTTATGTATACAACTAAATAAGCTTGATCGGCCTATGGTATACGATAGCTTATGTTCTGTAGGTCTGTGATTCTGTTCATATTGATGGACAAACGGATAGACGGCAATGGCAAGATCAACATACTTTTGTACTTCATTATAACCTATAATTAATTGGTTAAGGGTATACAAAATTTTCAATTGTGCTTATGAAACTGTACACAATCCTTTATCTATATGGCTGCATAACAAAAGCAACAGAAAACAACAGTAACATCGTTAAGAAAGCATGTGCATGTGCAAGAAAAATAGAAGAAATATTTATAAAAATAAAAAAAATCGAATTCTTGCAAAATAAATAAAATGAGGAGTTGTGCGCGAGCTGCAGCACAAGACAGACTGTTGAAGCAGAAAATCGAAAAAATATACAAATAAAATATTAAGAGAATGAGACGGAGAAATGGATAGAGATGGTGTATCGGCAAGCTTTTGCTAAGAGAATTCCAGTAACAACGTGGCAAACGCTTTCACAAAATGTGCAGAAGCAACAAAAGGAGCAGCACGTTTCTATTGCCAACATACAAGTGAGTCCGGGTTTCACGGTTTGCCATAGCGAAATTTGCATTTATTTTTTCAGGGCATGCTCAAATGTGCAACGAACTGTGTTTGAGTCTAAGACAACACTCACCGGGGCCAGGGACAGTGGCTGGGCAAGACTCTGTAGCGGGCCAGATTTAGTCGAGTGATGCAATCAAAGAAGATGGCAATTCCTGTAGCCCTTAGGGCCCATTGGCGTGCGTTTGCTCTCTCGTTGGGTTCATACTCAAATAGCTTAGGACAATAGCACAAACACGCCGGTATGTTTTACGGCATACATATGCATACAATACACAATACCCACAGTAAACTGACCCTGATGACAAACCTGTAACTAAATTGAGCACGCTGCATGTAATTATTGTTTTCACTGTTGTTAACATTTTAAGCAATTTTTCTTTTGATTTCATTTCAAAAATGCATGTGAAAGTAAAAATGAACATAGATGTTCTCGTGCTGCTAATGAGCTGTAAGGCTGCCAAAAGCTGTCCTGCAGTACTGACATAATTTTCCATCGCTCGTACGGCGTATGAGTGACATTTAATTTGCTGTCATCTGTAGTGCATATGTGTATAGATGCTAAGTTTACATACCTTCTTTCGGTAGATTTTCATAACATACAATTACTGATGACCCAAAAATTATGTGTTTCCAAATAAGGCTACTACAACAGCACAGTGTTCATGTGGACGTCCGTTGTCCGAGCCGTTGAGCGCGATTCACATCTAATAATAAATGACCCTGGCTGTCGTTGGGAACTGTATGTCAGAGACGGAAGGAAAAGTATGGGATCATATTCAATTATGAGTAAGCAATATATTATATTCATCTAATAAATAGATATTCGTTTATTGAAAACGCACAGCTAGATTTATGTGCCAAGCAATATCATACAAACAATTATTAAACGAGTTAGTTAGTTATATCAAATAAAAAATATGTGTTTTCAAATTAGACCTAATTAAAATTGTTAGTACCGTTGTCCAATTAAAGTTAAAAACCAAATAATTAAGTATTTGATGGGCAGGGTGAGTAATCATTAAGGAACTGAAATTTGCTGGTTTCATTTCATATCATGTCAATAGATTAATCGACTGTCTCTTGGCTCGAAGTCTGCTTACAGCGTTTGTTTCATCAACAATAAACCTTGAAAACTCAGAAATCATGAAAAGGCAGAAACATTAACGACAGCAACGACATGATGGCGATGAGAATAAAGAAAACCTTTTGTATTGTAGCGATAATGTCATTAACTAATGTACTTTACCAGGCATAGTGAAAAGTTCTAGTCGATCGAAATAAAATACATATTGATATACATTTAAAACAAAGCAAAAAGTGCGCGCTTGTGCTCATCAAATATGGCAAAAACATCGCAATCCAAATATGCGAGAAATATGCGGCAGTCCAAAAATTTGACATTGCGTCAAAAAAACGCATTTATATGTGTGTCAACGATCTTAACATATATACATATACATATTTGCGGGTGAGTGTGTGCATAAATTTTTACGATAACACAAACAATTTCAAAATGAGCGTGTCCCACTGAGCCATGACTTTCAGAATGTTGGAGCTTGAGTGCCAAGAAAGCAATTTACCCAATATTTTATAAGGACTAAGGCGGGAGCTTGAAAAAGGTAAACAAGGGTGAGATAAAAGGCAAGAGAAGGGAAAACACTTTCCTTGCTATTCAAAGTTCTATAAGTCCATTTATAGTAAAAAAAAAATTGGAAGGTCGGCTGTTAACATTATCATAACACACAGAGCGGCGCACGCATGTGTAAGTAGCAATAAAATAATAATCAAGGCGACAGACACACACAAATGCTCACTTACGAACCAATACAACATATACGGACGCTCACATTTACATGCCCTCTCGGGGCTGTCGACTGTTTCAAGCTTTGACAAGCTTTACCTAAGGCATTATGTATACGCAAGGTTGTTCGTATGGCTTATAATTAATTTATTGGCGTAATTACGTTTTACTTTTATTTGCTTCATGGCATTTTCAATTTCTTTAGATGCGAATGTGTTTTGGCTCGTCGTTGGGAAATTGAAAACATATAGAATATTGAATTCGCCTCCATTTACTAATCTATTTAATCAGGTAGCTGTGCACGCGACGCTGCATACAATTAGACGTCGATGTTGCTGCATTCTTTATTAAGCACTTTAATCAATGGAACATAAACACAAACATGAATCATGCGTCTTGACTAATAAATTTAAGTGTGGAGTGAACAAGGGATAACTAAAAAGAAAAGAAAAAAATTGCAAAACGAAATACATGAATCCATTTCTTTGGCACTCGTGTTGGTCTATGTGGTTATGCTTCTTGGCTAACCTGTGGACAAGAAGAAAAGTACGACTGGACCGACAAGTCTTGGGAGCTGCCGGGTTTGGAATGGTACGTGACTGGGGAAATGCATTTCCGCTGCACGTAAAGCCTGGACAACAAATTTACAACGACAAACTGAAAACTAAATCGAGGCACACTTAAGTCAATCTGTAACTGGACAGCACCAAGAGCAACTACAGAAGCAACAACGACACGTAACACCTAAACTCTAATGCGGAAGTAACACTCCAATTTAGCAGCTCGCAGAGTGTGTTTGACTATGGCATCTGATCTTGTTGGCAAGTGAATGAGTTACTTCCGGTTTGCTTAACAGTTTTAACTAATAATACATCAGCGAGCAAAGGCCATTCGGAATATGCAGGGTCTCGTTTACTCTAAGATACTATATATTTGTAAATAAGTTTTCGTATACCAAATCCATATGATGTTTATTTCAGTCAGAAAAAAGACACATATGCAAAGATATGGGGTTAAAAGCGACATAAAATATTAACGATAAACTTTAAAAATGTCATTCACATCGGCAAAGAAAAACTGAATAACTGCAGTTAACACGTGTTTTCATATTAAACTATATAATATCAGCAAGTTTGTCGCAACAGTGGATTTCAGTTTTGGGTTGGGCATATAATTTATTAAATTTTTTTTAATTCTGCGGTTATCGACAAGAATAGACATTTCCGATGGCAATAAAATCCGTAGTTTTAATTCGGTGGAGTCTAGTTGCATACCATCACTAAGCAATACAATATGAATTGTCCTCCTAGTGATACCATGCGGCAAATAAAATTCGCTTGCTTGCAGTCCATCTCTATAAATTTAAACGTAGAACATCAAGAGTTGAACTTTTGAGGTCAATATTGCACCTTTATCATATTTTTGATATTTTTGTTTATATATATATATATATATATATATATATATATATATATATATATATATACATACATACATATATATCTGTTTTCTCACTTGTTAGGCTCTTTCTATACCAACCCATACAATAGACAGACCATGAAAGGTAATATATAGATTTCGTGTGTTGGAATTAACACCTTGCGAGCTTGTCGAGCATTTATCAGCAACAAGTTTGACGTTGATAAGGAAGGAAGGAGAGGGACAGAAAGAGTCAGTTTTCAATATTTATGACGACATAATCATAGGTGTGTGTTTAAAAAAATGTGACCGCAACGCATTATTTGAGTTACGCTATGGGGTTTATTTTTGTTTGCCACAGTTTTACAGAGGCAATACAGCTAGTACGTTGCGATGTTGGTCAGATTGCACAATCAACTCCGCTGTTGCCTGGTCGTTGTCTTAGTCTTTTTGACCTTACAATTCGCGGTTATTATATTCCAGCAGCGTTATAGCCTCTTCAATGAATCCGTGGCCGGTGGAGTGAGTGAATAGAATTACTATGATGATATGCAGAAATTTATGGAGTGATTTGCAGTTGTTTTTTCATCAAAAGCAATTGAGCTTGTACAATAAATTTATTGAGCGCACGCCCGATCGACCGGATTCATTCTTTCAATACAATCGCCAGCTGAGTGACAAAATGAATGCTGTGCGTGCGCTACCAATGACGCGTCATGAGAGGTCTGTGTGGTATCGTTGCATTGATAAGTTTAATTGATTGATTAGATTTTATTTTATTTTGCTTTCTGTATAGTTGTAACACTCGCAAGTATTCACTGCCTCACTCCTCGCGTGCCAGACTGAGCGTTGTTATAAGTTTCTATAATGAGGCACGTTCGATGCTACTACGCACGATCTTAACGCTGATCAACCGTACTCCAGAAGATTATCTACACGAACTCATCATCATAGACGACTGCAGTGAAGATGGTAAGACATTCGAAAGTTCTGTTGCGTTTAAATATTCCAGAATATGGGGTTCATATTTTGTAGTTGGTCTGCTGGACAATCTCAAACATTTAATGCGAAATTTACTCACAACAAAAAGTCGGCTCACTCTTATCCTCAAACGCAACCAACATCGCAAAGGTTTGATTTGGTCACGAAATGAGGGCGTCCGTGTGGCCAGCGGCAATTACTTACTATTTCTCGATAGTCACTGTGAAGTCAACAAAGGCTGGCTGGAACCCCTGCTGGAGAGGCTGGCGCTGAATTCAAGCCTTGCGGTGAGCCCACTGCTTGATCCCATTGAACCAGAGACCCTGAGCTACCGAACCGGCAATGTGCTGTTAAAAGGCGGTTTTGATTGGAGTCTGCATTTCCATTGGCTGCCCCGAGTACTGACCGAGCTGGAATCACCGGAAATGCAGTATACCAGTCCTGCTTTTGCGGGTGGTATTTTGATGATCTCACGAGAATGGTTTCTTAAGCTGCACGGCTTCAATCCACAACTGCAGGTAAACACAGATAATTAACTTGGGCCTGTGACTGGCGCGCTAATTAGTTATGTCAAGCAATGACACACAACGCTGAGCCACTTGACGACAGGCGAATCTGTAGCAATGAGAAAATAAAACAGAAATATCTCATTCCGTTTTTCCCCGTCTGTAGATTTGGGGCGGCGAGTCCATTGAGCTAGCCATTAAATTGTGGCTTTGCGGTGGACAAATTGAGATCGTGCCCTGCAGTCGAATTGGACATATTTTCCGCCAGCGTCATGCCTTTGAGTTTCCTCCTCAATTTGACCAGCAGCTGAGCAGTGCTCAGGCGACATACTTGCGGTAAGTTTAAGTGGCAGTAGAACATTTTCGAGCTGAGGGGTGAGCGGTTTAGGTGTGAAATGCGCTCTGACATTAGGTTTTTTTTTTCAATTTATTCCAGTTATCCGCTTCCGTTATAACCCCACCTTTTTTAATATTATCGTTCCCCTCACGCAACACATACTAGCAACCCTCTCTTCTATCCTACAGCAACTCAAAAATCATAGCCGAGTCGTGGCTGGACGAGTACAAATATTTGTTCTATGCTCTTAAACCAGCAGCCAAGCAAATTCCTTTGAATATCCACGAAGCTCAGCCGTACGACCCTATCCTAATAAAGACTGGACATCAGTGCCATCGATTTGATTGGTATTTGCGGCATGTGAGCCCGGAACTTAAGTATGTAGTTCAACGTATGTTGCATAATAATAAACAAATTTAAATACACAATGTAAACATTCCCTTTAATTTTCGAAAAATTACAGTATCTGAGATTAGTGCTAATATATTATTCTACTATATTATAAATATGTATATTATATTTCAAATTCAATTTTCAAGATTAAAATAATTCCATATTGGATGAATAGGTGATCAATAATGTATATAATAATCATTTTTTAGCAATTTGAATTTCTGATATTAATATTTAAGAATAAATATAAATATATTCTATATTATAGTCTTTCTGAGAGTGTGTTAAATATTTGACATTTTGTTTTCAGATTGCAGCACTGGAGTTTCAGTGCATTGGGCACCTTACGCAATAAGGGTCGCTGTCTACATGTGGAAAATACTTTTCCCAAACTGGAGCTGTTGCTGACAAGTTGCTTTCGCTTGAAAGTTTCGCAGTGGCATCTGCATCTCGAAACTGGTCAGCTGAGCACAGAGACGAAGCGTTGTCTGGGTGTTAGGAATATGAAGTCACCAGAGCGGCCGCAGCTAATCCTGGAACCATGTGTGAGCGGTCAGGTGCCTTCGCAGCGTTGGCAGCGGCGTGACACACAGCTGCTACATGTTGAGACGCATCTTTGCCTAGATAATCCGCTCAAAAACCAGCTAGAGCTGAGTAGCTGCCGGCCGCATGCTGCTTCCCAATCATTTCAATTTGCATTGGAACTGGGGGCCCAGTCATAAGCATTCCAAGTCATAGTCATAATTCAGTTGTGCTTCTTTGGGAAGTTTGGCCTGCTGGCAACAAATTAAAATTCTCGCATGCTGTGCTGATCTCCGAAATGTTTTCGTTTCTGCAGTCGCCATGTTTATTATCAGGGGAAGTAGTAAATAATAACAATACACGGATATGAAAAAAGGTATAGTATAATTAAGTTGATGGCTGGTCGCCGTGCTTCTGGCGAGATGGCATCCGGATGTCGATGAAGAAAGAACGGCGGCAATTGTACAATAAAAACTAAAGTAATGCAAATTGTGGAGATATTCGCAGACATGCGACTGATGGCAGTTTGCAATTTGAGCAATGTTTTCTTTGGTCATCATATCTCAGCAGTAACACAACTTGGGTTAGAGTTGACAATATGACGTCAACTTGCGCCAGCAGCGATTACAGTGCGACAACGACATTTATTTTGTGGTATCTCGACCACAGGCAAATATAGCGCAACCCAAATTGCCAAATTGTACTGCGAAAAATTATATTTTAGATGGCAAAACAAATTTTTATGGTGCTAGGCTTTGATATGTCCCACAAATCGCAATCTGTTTACCTAAAATCACTTCACTCATACAAAGTAACAAATATAATAAGCAAAGCAGTTAATTGCATAAATACTATTAAGATGATTTTTTCTCAATAATTTATTTTCGTTGATTAATAGATATAAATATAAATTGTAATAAGTAAATAACATATAAAATTAAATAATTAATCGAGTGAGCTCGACTACAGCATTCTTACTTGTTTATATTAGTTTCTATTGAGTTAGACCAAGGCTTAAGGCATTTAATTTTTCTGTTGTTTCTTCTTTTAGCTTGTTAATAAAAATTCTTGGTCGCAGTAATAAAATACATTGAAGCACTTGACATAATGCTGTTGGTCAACTAATTGTTCAATCGGTTTTAAAGAAATACAGCAATTTTGCGGTCAATAATAATCCTTGCTTATGGTAAGACATCACAAGAATAACCTATGCACAGCACCAAAGGGGTGGCTAACCAAAACTTGATTTAACATTCAAAGACTCATCGTATTATCTGTATAAATCTTTTGCAAATTCCACTACCAAATTTATGTTTACTTTTGTAAAGCAAATTAAAAAAGAAGCTACTAAGCTGTCACTCAACGGCGGTCCGCAGTTAAAATATCTTGATAAAAAAAAAACTAAAAAAAAAGGAGATGGAAAAACGCTATGTAAAATATTTGAAGAAACTGTAACTCTGCGCAAAAACAGAAGGTAAATTCGCAAAAAGAAATAAAAAGGAGGTGAAACCTAAAACTGTTATCGGAAAATAAGGTTACGCAAGAAAGTTAAGTGGTGCGTATATTAAAAGCGTAATTTATAATGCTATTTTGAAAATTAACAGCCATTAGGTACAAAAATTCGATTTGAATTATCAAACAGATGGTGATGATAAATTTGAACCCTTTTATCGAGAAAATTGTTGGCCATAATCTTTTACATCTGTTGACTTAAAATAAAATAAAATATTACTCCAGCAGCACGGGAAAGGAAAATTAAGTCACTCTTGGAATAATGATTATCACTAAATTTCCGTGATATTGGTTTCACCTCAGGAAATAGCTGGCATCTAAATCTTATATATTTGCAAACTGTTGTTTCCGACACAGTTTACATAGCGTTATTGCTATACCTATCAACTTAGATTCATAGGGATAGCGACACAGGGAAGTTCACAGAACTCTTGTTTTTCTATGCTATCAACTTTTAAATAGAATGCTATATAAGAATTTATTCGAATTTATTTGAATTTACATTTGACATCAGAAACTTTTGGCTGCTCAAAGTGTGCAGCACAAAGTTAAAAAAGTCATATAATGGGATAGTCCAACGATTTATAGGCATCAGGGATTCAAGAGTTTATTAAATTTGCTGCGCAGTTTAGTTAATATATTTTTAAGCCTTTGCATTCCACTTATATATTGTTCAGCGTGTTTTCATGCGGTTCTTAATTTGTGTAATCTCGTCAAATTATTTCTGGTGACACTGACGTTGTCAGGGGCGCACTGAGGCGAGGCAGCTTTCATTACGAAAAGCGCTGTGGGACAATTGAGCTTTAGGTGCGACGCCGACGTAGCTGATGACGTTGTGTGAACCGTCAACCTGTAAGTGACAGTTGAATGCCTAAGCATTGCAAATGATAGGCATGCAAATGGGTTGTCGCTGTCGGCAGGCTTAACCAAGACAACAGCTGTTCGACTCCAGACTGCGGTTGCGTAATGTTGTGACTGTGTGCCAAAAGGTGTGCGATAAGACCTTTGAGATAAGCGACCCTAGACAATAAAAGTATGTATGCGTGTGTGTGTGTGTAAGGGGGGGGGGGGAGGTGTTGCGGAAAGCGGATAAACCGAATGGGAATCGAAACGCGTGCCACTCTCTAAGTGATTTTGTGTTTGTTGTTTTGGCGTTTGTTGGTTTTCACGAATAGTTCGTCATAAAAATTAAGCACCAAAACAGCGGCAGGCAGTAATATTATCCAGCTGTGAAACACAGCACTATGGCCAGTACTGGCAGCGCGTTCTGAATTTGTCAACCTAGTTAACACACAACTGGATAAAAACTAAAAAATTTATCAAAATTGTAGGTCATTTGGCATGTTATTGTGGTTGTTGACATCTATTGTTGCCAACTACCAAAGCGGCTGCTCTGCTGGGTAAAGAAACATCTAACGCTGAATTAGAAGGCATTGCCTGTCGTTGCTGATGGTGATGATTGAGTGGCGGACGAAGGCGGAGTTGATGGTGGCAGCAACCAACGCGCCTAATACGGCAACACATACAGCCACAGCTGCTTCTGCTGCTTTGTTGTTGTTACTGTTGCTTCCGCTGTCGACGTCGAATACAGCGAATCTGCTGGGGTACAGGGCAGGCAGTCAGTTGTGCGCTGGAAACGAACGCGTGCAGTTTGTATTTTGGAATAAATCCAAAAAAAAAAAAAAAAGTTGTCAGCAAAATTATCTGATTCTAGTCATTGACGGAATTAGCTAAAAGTGAAGGCAATAACCAAAACTTCCGCAATTTCTTTGCGATACTTACGCCTGTGATTATAAAAATATTTATTTAATCGATTTTCACCGTATAAATGGAACGAGTCGCGTACTAAAACATCATAAGTAATTCGAAGTGTGTGTGCAGCTGTTAGAAAGGGGATGCGAATAAGAATAGCGAATAGCCAGGGCGTGACCTGGTTCACCTGCGTCTGCGTCACCGTCAGCGTCGATGACCAAAATAAATACGCAGCCTAACCCATTAGTGGGGGCAAAATAATACACTGTGAATACTGCACGCGGCAGTGTCCTTGTATACTATTTTATAGTTTTACCCTGATACACTTACTGTTATTCGATTCCGTGCAGATGTGCGTGTGTGTGTGCATGCAAGTGTATCTTTGCATTGGTGTGGCCACGAATTTTCTTTTACGCAATTCACGAATGCTGATTGGGCTCGCGACGTGTTGGAGCTCTTGCATTGCGCTTGGGTTGATTCCATGTGTCGGACATTGATGTTGAGAATTAAAAAAAAATTTCAGTTTCTGGGGGCTTTCTTTCGAGCTTGCCCTTCTTAGGACCTTGGCGAAAATTGTTTAATTGAAATTTTACTTTAATTTGAATTATACAAACAGTTAGAATTTAAAGAGAAGACGGTCGCGAGAGAGGCCCTGCAAAAGTTGCAAAATTGTGCTGCCAAATATTGTGTGCCAAAAAATGGAAAATGTAATGAGCAACGGGGCTAGTAAGAATCAATAAAAAGTGAACTGAAAGCCACAGCATGAACCAAAGCTACATTATGCAAAACACTACATGGCCATGGTCTATGGACAACAACAGCTGGCTGGAATTAAAGCTGGCCACAAGCAACAGCAGTGGCAACAGCAGCCTCAGTTTGGATGCTGAGGAGGAGGCAATACGGCAAACGGTGCGCTGGCTGGTGCCTTTATTTTTCGGCATTATTGCCATCTCGGGATTCTTTGGTAACCTGTTGGTCATACTGGTTGTGCTACTGAACAAAAACATGCATTCTACTACAAATCTGTTAATTGTCAATTTGGCCGCTGCCGACCTGCTGTTTGTCATCTTTTGTGTACCCTTTACAGCCGTTGACTATGTGGCGGATCATTGGCCCTTTGGCACCATCTGGTGCCGCATTGTGCAATATTTGATTGTAGTCACTGCCTACGCTTCAATCTATACACTCGTCCTTATGTCAATCGATCGCTTCTTAGCCGTTGTGCATCCCATACGCTCGCGCATGCTGCGCACTGAGCATATAACAAAGATAGCAATTTTTACACTGTGGACCGTCGTGCTGACCGTATCGATGCCGGTCACCTTTACGCATGATCTGGTGGTAAGTTTGTGCGAGTGTGTGTGTGTGTGTGTGTGCATACAAGTAATAGAGCCAAGCCTCATAGCTGGCTGATGGTAGCCTGCTGTGCGCGAATGTGCTGCGAATAACGCAGGCCAGCTAAATTTATTGCTACACATCAGCGGCACCTCGTTAGAAGTCTCGAGCCGTTTCTCAACGTCAGTGGATCTGGCTTTGGCCATAGGTGCCCACGTTTTAATTTGTTTTGTTTTCTTTTGATTTTATTTAAGTTTATTCTTTGTTGCGTGTTTATGTTGAGAATTTGTTTTTGTTACTAATTTGCTATTTTAAATGCATAAATTTTAATTATAGAATTGATATAGCGCACCCGTTCGACTGGGGTCATATGGCAAATACCAATTCCGGCAGCCTTTTCCATCTCCAGCTCCCATGTACTTCACCCATTTATACTTTTCAAAATCTTACTACCTATTCAGTTGCCCCCAACACAAATGGATCATTGATCAAAGGTTGGCAGGCAGGCAGTGAGATCAGTATTTTCAATTTCGATATGGCCTTGAAATTTAGTATACTGCGCATTTACGTTTCACCTCGCTATAGCCACCACTTTTATCCATTTGCCATTAAGGTGTTAATGTTTTTATGATAAATGCGCTGGGTGCGAAGAATAAGTTAATTGCTTAATAAACGCCGCTAAGCTTGTTGTTCAAAACAACAAATACTTATGATACATTTTGCAGCATCTCTCTGAGTGGGCTATTAATTTAAATAAAAAGTATGTAAACGTTATGAACTATTTGTTGAATGTTAAAAAATGACGAATGGACATTTTCTTCCAGCCGAATATTACATATTTATGGAGACCGGAGTTAATTGACATCATAGTTATTATCCGGATATTATTATTGTTTTTGTACGTTTTAAATAAGTTCAATTTATTCGATTTTTTTTACGGCTGGCTCCGAACTAAGTATTCCACATTTGTGTAGTTATATTATATCATACCATATTTATATATGGTAGAGACGGAGACGTCTCTCCCAATAATGAAATATTTTACTCCGGACAAAACTATGCTATTTCGGATATTATGTTTCAACTGTCATGATCTTTTCCCATAAATACTTTACTCTTCTGTCAATTGTTCGTCCGCGGCCTTCGACCCATGAAAAAATGACTTCACTCTTGCTCCTATATTATCACCTACATATTTATCATTGCGATTAATCCATCAAATATCATATTCAGCTTATCATCTGGCATTGTCTAGTATAGCTTTGATCTTTCGATATCATAGCCTAAAACTTTTGCGATTTCCATTAATGAAATCGAACATAATTGCTTTACCCACTATCAATATACATTGGCATGTATGCCAATATTATTTGCTTCATTCCTAATTCCCAGCTGAAGCTCAATACTCCAGCGAGAGTATAAAACATTGTTTGAGAGTAATGGGGTGTGGTTTTGTTTTTCACACGCAGGGATGTAGTTGGCGCCTATTCATAATCGAATTGTGGCCCGTAATTGAATATATCTTATCGCCTTTGCCGAGTTTATCAATGAAATGGACCATTTGCGAGTAGTCATTATTGTTGTTGTTGTTGCTATTATTGTGTTATTATTGTGACTTTATATTTTATTAAATGGTATTTCACGCAATTTTTTCACAACAAGGCGTTAGCTGCGTCGCTTTTGTTGTTTGCTTGTTGTATTTGTTTGTTTTGCTTGGCCTTAGAATTAACCTATCAAAATAAAACCCAAATTGAATATTTATTTGTGTGTGTGTGCCTTATCAGCATTCTCACACACATATACACAGAGGAATGCAAACAAAAGCAAAGTAAAGCGTGCAATAAAAATGCATAATTAACTAATGTTTGATTAATATATTAATTAACAGTTACCTATTTAATATATTCACACCGTATATAGTTATCAATTATCTACAAAAAAAAATAGGCAAGTAATAATAACAATAGCATCTGCGAATATCATACTATCTATCTACTTGCCAGATTTCTTATAATTAGTATTATATATTCCTTGTTCATGAAGGATGGCATTAATTGACAGTTGCTTATGCCTTATCCTACAGCCTCTTGAATATAATTAATTGAATAATCAATTAACCCATGTATATGTATAAGGATAAACTATCTACTGCATTGCTCAAGCTCGAAGGCAAATCTTAAATTTGTGTGCCTACAATATTTTGCTGCATTGTTTGTTCTGCTTGTATCAAAAACAAAAGAGGCCATAAATGAGCGCGTTCATGGTATGCAGTTCTGTAGAGTTTTTAATAGTATTTTATATTAACAACATGCTGCGACTGAGTTTGTAAACAAAATTGTAAACAAAAAAACTGATGAATATTTTTACGATATACTAGCTAGTTTATGACCCGACAGAATAAACAGCTTTGACAGGGTCAGGGGGCGCTGTTTGGGTCAGTGCGTCATGTGAAGAGGCAAACATGTTGCCTGCCTCTCAGAGACAGTTATGCTATTTAGTTTATTTATGAATATCAAAGCCATAAAACGGTCCGACAGAGTGACGTATGCGCAAAATAATTTGATTTTTATTGATTTGCTTTGCATAGGTCGACCACAATAACAAGATGAACAGCACCTACGCTAAGTGCCGCTTTATTGAAAACGATTTGCTCGATTGGCTCACCTTCCAGGTGAGTTTCTTCGTTAGCTCCTATCTGCTGCCACTGATGGTCATCAGTGGATTGTACGTGCGCATGATCATGCGTCTCTGGCGTCAGGGAAGCGGCGTGCGCATGTCTAAAGAATCTCAACGAGGTCGCAAGCGAGTTACTCGCTTGGTCGTGGTAGTAGTTATAGCATTTGCCTCACTCTGGCTGCCCGTGCAGGTGAGTAATCGATTGAAGTGCATTGGGCTCTAATCATTTCTAATTTCTGATATTTTCAGCTAGTATTACTTCTCAAGGCGCTGGATATATATGTGGCAAACAGCATGTTTAGTGTGATTTTGCAAATAGTGGCACAAACAATGGCGTACACCAGCTCTTGTATCAATCCGCTTCTTTATGCCTTTCTCTCTGACAATTTCCGCAAGGCCTTTCACAAGGTGAGTAAGCTCCCCAGCACCTGAATTTGGAAATGATTTCCAAGGTCTACTATTAAAAAGAACAATTGAAACATTTAAAGAGAAATGCTTGCTTCTTTTTATACTTTGGAGTATATTGTTTTTGATTTTTGTTAAAATGGTGCTACATCTATTGGAGAACTATAAAATCACATATGACTGTAAAGTTTTAAAGCTGAAGTCAAAAAGTTTAATAAGTATCTTTTTGGCGACGTCCTTCAAAGATTGGCAACGGATAAGTCGATCACTTCCAACCCCACCCTTTACCCCTTCCTTGTGGTATAACAAGTTGTTGGTCATATCATATTAATTTAATTTGTGTACTGATTCCGCTTCGGAATAGTGTGTGATTTTCCACGCTGGTGTAAAAGCCATGGATATTTATTTATATTGATCTGGTCTTAAACATTCTTTTAATTCTTCAAATGCTTCAATAGATAATTTAAGTAAATTATGTATGCTGACAGCAGGCAGCGAAATATTAGACAAACACATCAAATAATATTAGAAAACGTGTGCAATGCCTAAACAATTGCCGGTCCCTAATGATTTAGGTGCGAAAAACACGCATACGCTGCGTTACGCAGCTCACAATAACACATTTTACAAAATAAGTTTTACAAAACCGGCTCAGTTCCAGACGGCAATAAAATTAAATCAAATAAAAGCAGGTCAGCCAAATGTGTTTATTTTTGGCAGGAGGGTGTGTGATGTAAGAGAGCTGGACAGTATTTTATAATATGTTCAATAATGTTTGGAAAGTTGCATTGACGATAATTGCTGCTTATATTTGTTTGTAAGTAGTGAGCACTTGTTAAATTAATGTGCCTCATACAGTTGTTAAATTTTGTAATGCAAATTCAATGTGTTTTTGTTAACATTTAAAAAATTACCATTCGGCTTGGCGAAGACTAAGTATACGCCAATTCAATGTAAAACAGCTCAGTCCAATTTAACTCAATTGCTGAGCAGATTTATTCTTTTGGTCAGTGGCCATTTGCATAAGTACACAAAGTAAAGTAACATCAAAACAATACCAAAATCGTGGCGTCCTCTGCGTCCGGATTGTTTCCTGTGCGTCCATTGCTTTACTTACTTTTAATTACTTTAGGGACAAAGAGTGTGAGCAACAGACCCATTGACTGCAGTGGGCGTTTGGACAAAGGTCTATAGTTTACAGTCCGCCTCGACGGTGCCATCGATGGCAAACTCGTCACGATCTCTGCAACATTTGCTTTCAATCATTTTGTGGCCTAATTTTAATATTTTAATTTGTTTTGACGCTGCTGGTGGCGCACTTCTTAAATTTCGGCCCAAAATCATAGGTACTTTGCATATAAATTGCGCGCTGAACTGAACCTCGTCATTGCCGTTGCCGTTGCTATTCGCCTGGCGCTAATTGATGTGTTTGTCAAGTCATTAAATTAGATTAATTACATTAATTAAACGGCTGCGTTGTCGCTAACTTTTATTTTTGTTAATTGTAATAGTCGTGTTTATTTCTATACCGTGAACCCATTAAAAACGGAATAAAACAGATGTGCATAAGTATGATCAGAATCACCCCCTTGCCGATTTAGCTATGACCGTCTTTCTGTCTATCGGAGATTTTCGTAACTATGAAAGCTAAGGACTTCAAACTTGGAATATACGTTCTCTGATAACTTGTGCAGATCAAAATTATTTTATAAAACTATACAAAACGATTTTTGATACATTTTTAAAGGTTATCTCTTGATATAAAATATACTTTGATATATTTTTGACGAACTGTACGAATTTCAACAATTTCGGTCTATTAAATCATCGGCGTGTAGAAGATAGGCCTACTTTTTCTTTTGTGTTTTAAAATAACTCGATATATAGAAATAAGTTTGGCGGGATCGGTGTACGGATAATTAAAAAAGAGTGTTCTAAATCGAACGATTTGTCTAGATGAGCCATAAAAAAGAACCAGAAAATGTAAATACAGATGCACAATCACAAACACACACCCGTATATATAATATATATAAACCTCACGCACTTACAATGCAAATGGAGCAAAGTCGACAGGGTTCAAAAACCATAACTCATTTCCCTTGAGCGATTGCGTTGAAAAGCCGAACTCTGTGAGATTGTTGTTGTTTCCATGACAGCGCACTAATCAAGAATTTCGCCCGGTTCAATTATAGCATAAATTCATAAATCATTTATATATACATACACGCAATCGCCCAGCGGAATGAAATGGTTTGGTCATATGAGGGGCACAGTTTATCTTTGGGCATTTCAACACCTCAAACCAGTTTAATAATTAAATATTGAATCAAATCTAATCATTCAAAGGCGAAGCCTCACCCCACGCTGCCTGGTTGGGTTGGGTTTGATTGGAGAATTGCCAAAACATCGGCTGGATGTTTTATTGGAGCTCCGGTGTATCCAAGTACATCATTAATCAACCATTTTGCGCCCTCCCTGTCCCAATTTACTGTAGTTATATTTTTTATTTTTAGCATTAACTTTTGCCCGCTATTTCTATTTCATCTTCCATCTCTCTGAAGGCCATTAACTGCTCGAATCGCTACCAGGATTACACATCTGATTTGCCGCCGCCGCGCAAGACGTCCTGCGGCCGTACCTCAACAACGGGCCTTTAAGAGCCAGCTCGACGATATCAAAAAGAGGCGACGATAGCTACAATAGAAACAGCCCTAAAAATATGTATGTATCAAAAAGCGAGCCAAAGTGATTGACGACGATGGAGAAAGTGATAGTAGATTGATTACCACGTGGACACTTAGTGTGCCTGGGACGTTGCCAACCGGCTAAATATCGACAATTATAGGGCTGACCATGTTCCGACAATTAAAGTCCAATGCGTAAATCGATAGACCAACAGAACAAAGATATCAGAACAAATCAACAAAGTAAGCCACTGATATCAACAAAAAAAAAAAAAAACGAATAGCATACGCATCTCAAATTGATGGCAATTATATTGCGGGAATTTGCTAGCGCTAGATATATTTGAGTATTTTCTGTAAATGAATATTTATGTAAACACATATAGATGTAATCCAATTTCTAGAATTTAACGTTTTTTACCGGCTAAGCACCATTAAATGAATTAATGTGGCATCTAAATATGAAGAAAAGTGATGGAGCATATTTAATATACGAATAATACAAAAAAAAAATTTTTGCCTAACTTCTTTTAAGTATGAAAATGAATGTATAAATACCATTACTATAACAAATGTGTGTCGAAAATGTTGCATGCTGTCACTTAGGTATGTATGAAGCAATTCACAGATACAGGAAAGCAAACCTCAGTTCGAATCGATACAATCTGAAAACTATGAACTTACTTATGTCAATAAATGGATGTTACTGTTGCTTCAGGTTGCTCGTAGTTGACACTCGACTTGTCTTTGTTTAAGCCTGGGTTTGGTGTACCTTCAAGTTGCAAGCTGCTTGTTGGTCAAGTAGTGCTAAATTAATTATGCAGCATTCGTTTTTTGTTCCATGTATTGGTCTCAGACAAAGAGGAAATCGAGCTGCTCACAGTTTTGCATAATTTATTCAGATTTAATAAGTGTGCGCGGGTCCAGCAAACGGCAACTTTGGGCGATGATTTTTACACGTGGCAACTGTCTGCGTGGCCGTGGCGTAATTAAGGTGTATAAGTCGCTGACAGGCGTCACTTCATCGCCCAAGCAATGTAATTAAAATTTCAAATTAGTTACTCAAAGCTGTAGCAGCCGATGTAGAAGGCAGGTGTTGTTCATTAGATAATATTAATGGAACCTTTGACTGAGGGCACATAAGACTGCCACCTACAAGTGTGTGTGTGTGCCTAGGTGAGCTTACATGTGACTGTTAAATGTAGCAAAACCATTGGTGCCATAAAAGAACACGCTTCAGTTGGCAGACTGCAAGTGGGGCTTGAACATGTTGGATATAAGTCATTGGAGCGCCCAAGCAAATAGCTTAACAACAGTAAATACTAACACCAACAAACAATAGCAAAAATGTTATCATCATAACAATAATAATAACCATAACTGAAAGTCGCTGCTTGTGTGTGAGACGCTGAGCATTACGAAATTGAAGCATACATTTCTGCTACATGTCTGCTGCATACAAAGCAGCTGAAACGATAAGGAATAAAACATTCGCACTATTGACCTAGTCATAACAGTAGAGCACTACCGAAATACAGAGAGAAAGAGAGAGAGAGAGGAGACTGCGTACGCTATTTAAGAGCGCTGCTTCTTAGAGAGTACAACTCCGAAAAGTGGTGACTTTCCCTAGTTGGAGTTAACAGCGTTGTAAAGAGCACAACATTTGCGGAACACCAGCATTGGAACGTGAAACAGGACTAACAGCAAAACGCAGCTGTCAAGTGTCAGCAGAGAGATACGCGCAGGTCATGGTGTCGGGCAGACCTGCCTCAGTGCAGTGGGGCGTGTTGCTCGGTCAGTAGTTGCTGTGCGCCACATAAATTGAAAGTGGTGAGACGCTAGCGGCAATCTGTGTCCCGGGCTCGTTATGGCTATTTGGTCAAACGAAACGTAACCAAATGCTGATATTCATAATATTTTAGTTTATGGCCACAGCAACAGCCAAATTACATATTCGCGTGCCACAATGGACACACACACAGTCTTTACAACACACAACACACCCACACCAACTCACTCTGCTAAACCTCTCCTTTAAATATTCTGCGCGAATGCATAATGCATTATTTAAATATATATATATATGGCTTAGTACGTAAAACTTCAGTTAGTGCTTTGAGAGTATATTTCTTGAGCTTGAGCTTAGCTGTCTAATTTCAGATTAGCCTTGTGTGCATGCATAGATACACATATACGGTGGCGGACACCTTATTCTGATCAGCGTCAAAGAAAAAAAGGAATTGCCTGCCATAAGCTAACCATTCATTATTTTTCAAAAATTCCAAAGACCGATGGTAGGTATATGTATTAACCACCAAAATTAATATATGACCCCAATTCACTGGGGTTTCCCCACCTGCTAGGTAGGATTATGGCAGGCAATTACGTTTTTTCTTTGACGCTGATCAGAATAAGGTGTCCGCCACTGTATACACACACACACACACACACACACACATACACATACATACTCATACACACACGCACAACACAGAAGCGAATGCAAAAAGTTGATCTGTCAATTTTATGTTACAAATACCATGTGAATGTAGAGGCTGCTGCTTTTGACGCATGAAACACTTTATGTATGCTCTTCGATAAGTCATAAAATAGTCACAAGCCTTCTACTTAGTTCTATAAAGGTCTATGCACGTATTTCTGGGCAGAAATTCAAATAGATAAGAAATTCAAGTAAAGCAATTTGAAATCTCATACCTTGCTGAGAATATTATAAATTTGTCGTGAAGTGAGTAACGCACCACTAGACTAGGCTAGAGTCGATATCACTTTGTCAGTATTACTAATCTCTATGTGAACAAGTAAACTGTTGAAGTGTATATGCTGTTCGGCTGAGAACTTGTCTTAAAGTAGCCTACATAGCTGCCACTCAAATCCGTGTCAAATTTGCGTTACATCGGAGAAGGACAAAGATGCATCAGCAGTCAAAAGTAAAAGTGATGAGGTTGCAAATAGATTTGAGAACAGCTTAAGTGATAAGAAATAAGAGTCGTTTACCGTTGTCTGACATAAATGCGACTGGAAAGAAAGTTCATAAGACCTGAACAAAAAATATTAAATTGTAAAGGTGAGATTTGATAATTATACATTTTTCTCTGCCCAGCTTACTAAAAACACATTTTAACTTTACTTTAAGCACATATTTTTTATTTAGTATTTTTGAAGCCTTTAAACATTAAAATTTAGTTACAATTGAATTCTTATATTGATTGCTAGATATACGATTGGGTACGTTTTAATTAAGGATAATATATTTTTTAATTAAATTAATTAAAAATTGATTAAGCCGGGCAAGGGCAAGCAACAAAAAACCCAAAAAAAAACACAGTTTTCTAAAAGGAGGTAAAAGGCGTTTCGGGAATTAATTGTAGGTCGTTGAAGTTTCGGGCAGAGATATGAATGGAGAGTAAGGGGCGACAACAATTTAAATTTTACTTACACATAATGTAAGCCATAAATTAATTTTAAATTCACAAACTATTAAAAAAAAATTTGTCGAGAACCAGAAAAACAACAGCGTCAGCGATGCAGAGCTGAGCAATTAGTTATTCACGCTTGCGCTTGTCCGGAGCCCAAGTTTTCTGGCCAAATCCGTTGCGATTCTTTGTTCCGATTCGGTCGTCTCATCTATCAGAGGCTCTGCAACATCGAGGCATACACTTGACTTTGGTCGCAGTTCCTAAAGGCATCGCAAAAGCGCAGCTTCTGGTCGGTACTCAATTTCGCATGAAAATCTTGTGCAGCTGTCACGAACAATGCAATTTCGTGTTGACCCAGTTTTCGTGATGCCACTGAAGCTGGAGTCGAGATGCCTCCATTGGACGATGCCGCACCAATGCCGAGCACCAGTGGAAATAGTTTAATCAAATGCAAATTTATGGACGCGGATAAAAAGATGATGCTCAGACCCCAGACACCTTGCTGCTCAGGTTGGGCCAAAAACGTTGGCAGCGTGCAGATCAGCCAGTCCTGCAGCATTTGTAGGAACGATGAGTCAATAGCCGAGCGAAACACCTGCGAAATCATGTAGACAAAATGAAAGAAAGAAGAAAAATGAGTCCACCAGGGTTAGTAAAAACTGAAAGTAAGCAAACACATTTTTTGATTACTCAGATTAAAAAAAGGGTGTGCAGATTGTGTTGTGAAATTCCGCTTGGCCTTCAGGTTCGGTTCGAATTAGTTAACTTCCCCAAATGACAGTGCAATTAGTGCTTTAAGCTGATGCCTTAGCCCAGCCCAAGTTCCAGCCTTCATTGTTATTCATTTCCATGCACGCACACACACACATAGAGTAGTAAGTACAACACTGAGACACGTCCACTGAGCAACCTTGAACGTAATGAAAAAAATGGTATGGCACCGCAATGGATGCCTCGCACTGGCCCACATAGTTGCGTACGTTTTTGGCCGGTCAGAGGCCAAGTTGTAGCCATGAATTCCATTAATTTTCATGCTGCCAACGAATTCCGCACACATACATGCACATTACAAGCTGGCGTCGGACAACTGGATGAAAGTAATTCTCCCTTCTGCAAGCTGTTCCATCCAGATATTAGCGGTGCATTTGCTTCACACTAGTCGCACATGCCACAAAAGCAAACGCCCATGAAACTACCAGGGCAACCAAAGGCGCGACCTCAAAGTCACACAACATCTCACACAGCATCAAACACACAAAGACATGCACGCATGAATGGCTGGTAGAGGATAAGAGGAGGTAAGATGCTGCAACCTCTCTGCTTTTGCTAGCTCAGCTGAGCAGAACAAACAGCTGAGAAGTTTGCCGAGCAGATTTGGCTGCTACTCACCTGATACACAATCGTGGCAATAACATCGCAATGCGGCTGATTTATGGCCAAAAACTCCTTTATGACCTTCGTTAATATTTCATTCGGTGGCACTAAATCACGTATAATTTGGCACAGCACTTGTCCATAAGTCCAGGCGGCGTCTCGACTTGATGATTTTATGCAATGCAAAAGTATATCGACTTTATCGCTTTGCAGTGCGATTATCTCAGGATCATCCTGCACAATGCCATTCGACAGCTCTGTACTTTCCAGCTGAGCGGCGGAGCCTACAAAGCACAAGGATACGATAACATAAATATAAATATATATTATGTATACATGAAATAAAAAGAATAATTAGTAAGACGCTGAGAACTGTAGAATGAACCAAACTGCATCAGTATCAGCGTCATTGCATAAACTTGCTTGAGGACATACAAAAAGTAAAATAAAAATTTAATGGAGTTTTCACTTGTTCGAGTTGCCTGCTCTTGAGAGCCCCTTCTTCTCCAGACGTGTCTGCTTCTAAATATGCCTATCTATGTGTGTGTATGAAAGTGCTATGCTGTTCAGCAAAATTCAGTTGTTTGTTTGCGAGCAAGACTGGAATAAAGTTAATCTCAATGTATGACCAATAATTAGTTTCACCGTGTAAACTGACTGTCTAGTCTAAATTACCCCACTCTAAACAATTAAGAGTTCCCTAGTGGAGAGGTTTCGACTAATAGATAACCTGCACAAAAATCTCTCCACTTATAGTAAATTGGACAAATCGAAGATAGTCAAACCAAAACCAGCGAATATTCAAGCATATTGGTCATCCAGCCACTTTCAAATGGCGCTGTATATTTCTTAAAATTGTCAAATCAAACATTTTTCAGTGAATCTGAGGCACGAAAGTGTGCAGCATTTGAAATAGATTCGAAATTTTTTGTCTGGTTCCTATTGAAAGCTAAAAGCTGTCTGTGATCTTTTGATGTATTTCGCCACATTTGGCTTTGGCTTTCGCGAATTATTTACAAAGCGTGGTCCTTGGCATTAATATGGCTGTTACCAATTTGGTCTATGTTGGTGGTTATTAGATATGGTCCAAGTAAGGGACAGAATTATGAACGCCCCAATTGCTGCAAGCAAATTAAATATAAAACTAAAAATCCAAACGGTAACTGCTAAATTCGCTTACGGGAGTAAGAAGAATGCGTAGGAAAATGCCAACATTTTTTTGCAGTTTTGTGATCGTTTGGTGTCGTCTTGTGCCTGACGCACATGTTAATTTTTTGCGTAGCCAGACACTTTACAGACAGACGCCATGGAATGGCTAACTTCCACTTAGCTACACTTTGGCCACTGCTGCCAAACTGCCATATGGTCAGTCGCCAGCGCAAACAATGTCCAATTGCTGCGCGCAATTGCCAAGAGTTGAAGAGCGTTACACCGAGAGAGTTACACCGTTTTGGCCAAAAGCTGCGCCAATCTGATACACACAGTTTCTAACTTTCGCCAAAAATGTAAGCATAAAGTTTAAAATCAAATATAGTGTGAGAAAGCAAAATAGAAAGCTAAAGTAATATGACAAATAAAAAATCGATATACACGAAGTTAAACGGATTATTGCTAAGCCATTTGCCCAGAGAAATAGGCTTTCAAGAAACAACTGCTAGAAAATAAAGTCAAAATTGCCAAAATGAGGAAACTTTAGTTAGAAAATATTTTAGAATTAAAGAAAGAAACATTTAGTCAGAATAGTTAAACCGAGAATACTGAGAGAGTCAATTACTACTGAAAGATAATTAATTGGTACACAATTCCGTTAATAACTTGAAAAAGGGGGAATAATTGTTGTTAGTCAGCCAGCTTGACGACTTGATAGCAAATGAAAGCGGCCAACATTCGGTATTTAGCAAAAATCAGCAGCAATTACCAAAGAATGTTCTTATACACAAGCAACAGTCAGGGCCAGAATGGGCAGGCAATTTTTAAAAATTTGCATCCTGGAACATTGACTTTTTGTATTATGTAATTGTAGTGTAGTTGGCATCAGGGGAAATTAACCTAAACTAATACTATAGTAAATGCGAGAGATATGATCCAATTGACTGTTCTCTAACTTCACACTCTGGCTTAAGGAGGTTTAATATAAGCCACAATTGGGTAAGATATTTTCTCGCTTTCTTGCAACATATTCCTTTTTGACCCTACCACAACAACAACAAAAGCGACAACAATTGGTCTTTGCGGCTATTGTGACATTAAATAAAATTGCTAAATATTTTCGCTTGCCACTACTTACATCTACAAACATCCGTTTGTTATTTTGGTTATGTGGATATTGTTGTTGTGTATATTTTACTTGTTTCTTTTTTCCTTTATCTTACTTACCCACATACATGCAGGACAAAAGCAATTTCAATGCTGGAATTGAAAATTTCTCATTCTCCATTTTCAACAGTTCGAGCGCAAGTTTTTCAATTTTATGTCGCAAATGCGGTGTGACCACAGTTCCGGCTCTACTATCTCCACTAGTTGCGCCCGATCCCACTCCAGTTGCACCACGCCCAGGAGCCCTTCCGGTGGGTTCAGTTGCGGTAGGCGTTGCACTCGCACAGCTACTCTTCACCACAATACGTTCGAGACCCTGGGAAAAGCAGCATTTTATAATAAGCGAAAAAAGAAATCAAAATCAACTGACAGCAGATAATACATAATATTAATATTTATATACGGTGGCGGACACCTTATTCTGATCAGCGTCAAAGAAAAAAAGGAATTGCCTGCCATAAGCTAACCATTCATTATTTTTCAAAAATTCCAAAGACCGATGGTAGGTATATGTATTAACCACCAAAATTAATATATGACCCCAATTCACTGGGGTTTCCCCACCTGCTAGGTAGGATTATGGCAGGCAATTACGTTTTTTCTTTGACGCTGATCAGAATAAGGTGTCCGCCACTGTATATAGATTGTAAATATGCATCTCGTGGACAAGCATTTTGTGGCGATTCACTTTCTTAAGTTGATTTTTTTCTCTGGTAATGGCCACGCTAATTGAGTGGTAAATTGCTATTTTTATTGACCGCTGTTGTCACTGCGCGCTTTTGCGCTGCCCCGATTTCATCCGCTACCACCAACTTTTGCTACCATCTCAACATTTGTAGCTGTCTCTGTCTCTCTCACCATCACAGCTCAAGTAGCAAACAAAAAAATATTACAAAAACCAAAAACACCAAATGAATTGAGCGCAAATGTCATAAATTGCAGTGAGAAAAAAATATTATTGGATCTATATATGTATATATGCCAATAGCTATACAATTAGTGTATACAAATGGAAGCTGCAGATTTGATATTTGAGATACAATCGTATAAAAAAATATTTTACGATTTTAGATCGATGACTACTGAAAAACGATTAATAGATGATCGATCTATATTTATTTCAGGATAGAATTGCTTGAGAATAGATTGCTGTCCACCTCAATCTAAGATCCGGCATTAAATTTAAAGCTTATGTTTGGCTAAAATCGCCATTTAGGTATTATACCACTTAAAATTTCAATAAACTATGCACATTTTTAGTTTATTATTGAAACCTAACAAAAATAATAGTTAAATCGATATACAGTATAAAAACGATTTGTTCTCGGCAAATTTTTTCCGTAAAATTTAGCTAATCCTCAGATGCACATTTATTTGTCAAGAATTGTTGTCGATGGTGCCCAAATTAGGTTGTCCAGACGCATGCTGGCATCAAAGGCTATTAAAATCACAATTTCTCGATTATTAAATGGGAAAATTATGAGCACTGACTAAGGAATTTGTTATTGATGTGTCATGTCATGTGTATGTCAGATAAAAGATGTGTGCACAATGTTTGAGCAACAATTTCATTACATTGGAGTTTGAGCTGTGAGCCATTACCAAAACGTCAACTCTTGCGCATACAAACGGACAAATACAAAATAGTATGAGACGACATATGCTTGCAACTTGTGCTGTTCTGACGCTCTGTTTTGGCCAATAAACATTTTCCTGTTGGATTCGCATTTTTTCTGCGTCTGCCAGTTATGAGAACGTGGAATTTTTTTTTTGTGTATGTCGTAGTTGTCTGGCTGGTGGGCCTCTTGAAAATTGTCAATCAAAAAACCAATTAAGCGCGACGTGGCCGCTGTCTGAGTTGAAATCGGCCACCAGATTGTTTAGGGAAATGGCTGAGCGTTTTGGGCCATCAATGGAAACGTTTGTCAACTTGAAAGGCACATCAATGTGTGTCTTTGACAAGGTATACTTACATGTAGCACGCACAGATAGAGCTCCTCGTTGTGCGCGTTTTTCAGAATATTACTAGCCGCAATTATTGTGTTCGATAGCAAATGGCATTGAGGTACAAATTTCGATGTCCACTCGATCAGGCTAAAATTGAGCGTCCAAACTAGTTTAGAATGCGCATCACTGAACTGCAACGGACTGAAAATTAAGTAAAATGCTAAATTAAATTCGATTATAAATTTTAACGCGATGTAAGCGATCCAGAAATTAATGCAACATACTTTGAAACTAAAACAATTTCTAACCGCTGGCCGTCTTCCGTTGGTATTATACGATATGCCGGAATATTTTCAAGGTTGCCCAACGAAAAACCTGTACAACTCTGAACAGCAACTACTGAAGTGCTATCATCAATAGCCACAGCAAGCATTGAGCCAAAACTTATATGAAAACAGTCCACCAGCCTCCGCTGCAATGCCAATAATTGCAATTTGACTAGGAGCAGCAGCAGCGATATCTATCGACAACCGCAAAAACAACAACCAACATGGCCATGGAACCCATATCAAGGTATTAGTTATTACTTTGACTTTTGGCATCACGATAAAGTAAAGCGCAGCATGAGTCGCAGTCGCAGTCCTTAAAAAGTATTTATAACGACAGAAAAGGCAGTTAGGTAGATCCACTGCTGTGCGAAGCAAACTAAGCGAAATGCAAAATACGAACTTTCACCATTATTTGATGAGACGATCAGGCGTTGATAAAGGCCCACAAGCAATACACCGAGTACACAGAGTTTTGTTAACCCAGCGTACTTTGAACATGAAGTTGCTTAGTAAGCTATTGTTTGTGGTTTTAGCCAAGATGTGGCAATGAGTTTTCATGATGCAACTGATGCCTAATCACAGGTTGCCTGGCAGCATTAATTGCTGCCAAGAACTTGAGATTTACGCAACGAGTAAACAGACCCCAAAGTTGAACTTCTAAAACTATACATATATAAATAACTACATGGGTGTGTGTGTGCGTACCTCTCATCAATGATGCCATGTCGATTGATATAGCCAACAATTAAGTCCCGCAACAATGAGAGCTCATCGCTCAGCTTGCCCATTGCCGTATTAGTCCTGCTGCAGCATTCCAACAGACAGAGTAAGCCCTGAAGGGCCGCAATGCGTATGAAACAGTGTGAGCTCTTCAAATAGATGTTGCCAATCAGCGCCACCAAGTGCTGCAACTCGCTATGGCTAGGTATCAGCAGTGCCTGTGTGCGGCACAGCAAGTATATTATGTGCTGCAATAAAAAGGAATATAAATAGAAGATTATGCAATTAAAGATGTATTTAATGCTATTTTTAAGTTGGAAGTTTTAAACTTGCCTCATGCGATATGGTATCGTCCATGGGAATTAGCTCCTGAAGGCGCAGCGTGCGCTCCTTAATCCACTTGATTTGATCACGGCTCTGGCAGATTTCACAGAACTTGACCAGGTTAGAAAGCACCAATATGTGATTTTGCTAAAACGATTGTATTTCTAATTAGTCTAACTGAAAGTTTAGCTTATTTGGCATGTAATGTCCGCCCCTGGCTATACTTTATTGACGGTGCATGTGACTGACCTTCATGCAGTCAATTCTGCAGTGGCTTTCGGACTTACCTCGATCATCTGCTGTAGAACATCAAACACAAGCTGTGTGCTGCTGCGAAAATCAATGCCCGTCAGCTGTACAAAATATCTATAGTTGCGCCAAGTGGTGTCACTCATGCAGCCGGATTGAGGCTGCCTGTCCAGTTCGCAGCCTGTGCCAAACGCCTCATCCAGGCCAGTTGCCCCTTCGTCGTAGGGTAACATGTGTGCATATGCTTCCATTTGAGCCCAGCTAAAATCGAGATCGCATTGATTGACCGTAAAGTTACATGTACCAATCACATTGTCCTCCCTTGGCTGGCGCTCCAGATTGGCCAGATAGAATACGTTGCATGTATCGACGAGCAATTGGACTTTGTGCAGTTTTTTTAAGCTATAAATGGAAAATTCGATAAATATATACAATAGACGATTTTCTTAATGAAATTAATATAGTAGAAGTTACTTATAAAATTAAGTAAACTTTATCTGTGCTTGGTATACGATAACTAATATTTCCAATTTAAATATTTATGACTTGCACTATACATCCATGTTTTTCATTGTTTCAAGTTGCTTTTGCATATTTAAACTAAATAGTAAACGTCCAGCACATTAGATTCAAGTTGCAAGCTATTAGGCAATTATTAAAATGGATGATTAATACACAGTGCTGACATGTGGGAAAGCATCTAAAAAGTTGGAGTCAAAATTATTTTAGGTATTTCATGTTAACAAATTAGTTATGCTTTTAAAGTTGCTGAGTTTTGCTAATTACAAAAAAATAACATGCTTCATGGAACAGGGCATGTATGATTCGGGAGCAGCACGTAGCAAAAACTTTAGATGCTCGCATCTAATTTATGCTTTTTGCTATTTATGCATTAAAAAGTTTTCTTTCCACTTGCTAAATATTAATTTGAGTTTTCATAATTTCCAGTTTTTCACAATTCTCAGTTTTGGGTGACACTCACCTAATGCTGTCACAATTGATACGTTGCCAGCGAGTCGTATGATAAAACTGACTGTTGCCATGGCCGAGGAAGGGAAAAGTTTTATACGTTGTTAGCAGCTCCATGATGGCCTGCAAGCAGAGCTGCTTGATCTGGAATTGCTCCTGCTGATCGACCATGTGCTCATCGTATAGCTTATTGATTAACAGCAGAAATGTCATAAAGTACTCCTCGAACTGCTGACGCGTAGTGTAACCAAAGATGGAGAGCCTGTGTCAAGAAGTAAGTAAGAACATGAGTATGTGTGTTTAGTAGAATAATAAATAAATTGCCACAGCAATTTAAACATTTTGCTTAGGCAAAGTTTGTTAACAAAGACCATACAAATTTAATTCAATTAGTTTCAGTTTTTTTAAATATGAAAATCGTAATTAGCAATTGATTAGTTTTATTACGCTCCAAGCAACTAAATTTCTACTTCACAACTGTGTATGCACTCAAATATTTGTATGTGATACCGATGATGTGTGGCACGCTCACCCAGCATTGCAGTTGCCTTTTGACAAAAGTTATCTAAAATTGTTATTGTCTGAGCTCAGCGGTTTGGGCGCAATTAGCTACTATGTGAAAAACCAGCAAACTGAACACTCATATGCCCCATATCGCTGGGTGAGCTCTGATTGTCTTCCCTCTCTCAGTCACTATCTGATACGCACATACAGTGGCGGACACCTTATTCTGATCAGCGTCAAAGAAAAAACGTAATTGCCTGCCATAATCCTACCTAGCAGGTGGGGAAACCCCAGTGAATTGGGGTCATATATTAATTTTGGTGGTTAATACATATACCTACCATCGGTCTTTGGAATTTTTGAAAAATAATGAATGGTTAGCTTATGGCAGGCAATTCCTTGTTTTCTTTGACGCTGATCAGAATAAGGTGTCCGCCACCGTACGTAGACATGCATTTATCTCACTTTGCTGCTCATAATTTGTTTATATCCCTGCGTGGCTTCTCCTGCTGCTGCTGTTATGTCTTTCACTTCAGGGCATCAACTCGCTCGCTCGCTCGCCTTCGTCTAAAGTGCTACTCTATTCTCCAGCCTCTGGCTGTCACAATGTCATCCTCATCGTCGTCGACGTCGGCACAACTTCATCTAATAGAGCTGTTGATGTTCTGCTCTGTCAGTCCTTTGGGGGATTTTGTCGTTGCCGCGAGCTGGGCGCTTGTTGTCTGGCTACTGTCGTGCTCTGTGTGTGGTGCTGTTGCTCATGCCGCTGATGTGGTTTTGATGTTTGCGCTTTTGCTACGGTACGAAAAATGGGTTGCACGAGTGCCACTTTAAAGTCAAACGTTGAATGTTCGGCTGGTCACAGAGAGACGTGCACAATAAACACACACACACACACCGTCATATTGTTATACGCCAAGTTCCTGGCTGTTGACAATTCAAGAGTTGGCAGCGTAATGATGACGGCTGGTAATGAAACAATAACAACAACTGAGCCAGTGGCAACAACATTTGCATCAGTAGCTGGCAAACGACAAGGACGAGGCAAACAACCAACGCTCAGCCAAGAACCAAACGACACCGGACAACAGACATAAGCACTGTGATGACAATGACAACTTACAAGTCAGCACACACAAACACATATTCAAAATGCATCTAATACTGTTGTGTTCATATAAGTTTTAGCTAATACTGTTCTTATCCGTTTCAGACATATCTGACAGAGAATTGTCAGCAACAATTTTCTCTCTTCTTGGAAATATAATAATTCCAATAATGGTGATGTTAGGCAAATCTGATCATCTGAATGCTTATCAGCGTTATGGAGTTAATAACTTACGTGGCCCAAGGTCAGCATCTAAAAACAGCTCGAACAGTGCCGGGAGTCAACCTGGCTGAGGGACTGCGAGGTCTAGAACGGTGTACTTTGGCATATGGAGACGGCCCATTCTAATTAGCCTTACCCGGGTAATGCGGATCTCTGCCCAGGTGGAAAGGTATTTCTCAGCAGCTCGTGGGAACTAACATGTAAACTTAGAAAATGAAGTCCCCTAAATAAAATAGGTATTTATAGTAGCGAACTATGCAGGGAGAGGAATCCTCAATGCACATCCTAACAGAGTGTGCGCCTTAACAAAGAAAAGATGCAGCATCCTAGGAATGCATGTTATGAGCTTCAAAGACATAGAAGCCCTCAACCTAACAAAGATTCTAGCATTCGTGCAGAAGCTGGGGTTGATGGAGAAGCTAGAGGCTCAGAAGGGGGTACAATAGATCTAATAAGTCGCACTGCGGTATTACAATAATAATAATATAATAATATTAATAAGGCGTGGTATACGAAATTCTATATACAAAATTTGGAGACATTAGTTCTTAGTCTCAGAAATTTGCGTTTTCATACAGGCGGTCATGGCTAGATCGACCTGGTTGTTAATCCTGATCAAGAATGTTAAAAGTAAGAGAGGCTTCCTTTTGGTTCTTACGCATATTATCACTATATTGTACTTTTCTTACCCATTTCCAGTGCCAGTATCATATATAATTACTCACCTCTTGACAAATTGACGCAGCACATCCACATCACTCAGGCTATCCACAGGTATGGTGGGCAGCTTGCCCTCGCTGCTGGCAGTGGTTGCCTGCTGCTGCTGCTGTTGAATTAGCTCATAGGGGGTCACTGCGTAGGCATATAACTGATGTGTGCGCAGTAGCGAGGTGCCAATGGATGCAATTAGAGTCTTGAAGAATGGAGATAGACAAATGGATAGACAAAAAGTTGGACGTATTTGTTGGTTAAAAATTGTGCAATTTTGAATGTTTCTTACCAGGGGCACTTGAACCGGCACCAACTCATGACCGGCAAACTGCAAGCGGCTAAATTCGTTGACTGGCAGCACTTTGCCGTTATGCAAGGACTCGATATCAATTTGCGTTTCAATCAATTTGGCAAGAAAAATAGCCTTTGGTGCCGGCTCTGTGCTCTGCAGACGATGTCGCTGGTAGAAAATTGTATCCTGCAGCATGTGGCGTGCAGCAAGCACCGGTACTTCGAGCAATTCCACACGCAAGGCATCTGTACTGGAATTGATTGCCCCCCATATACGTGGCTGCTGCAACATTGCTTCCAAACAGCCGAGCAGCACACCCAGCCCATCCTGGCCACGATCTGCAGTGAATCCAGCTTGTAATAGTTGTACTGCGGCGCTGGTCAAGCAGCGCATATATGAGAGTAGTGTGGGCAGCTGCTCCGGGCGCAGCAAATGCTCAGCCACAAACTTCTCGATGTGTTTCGCATCGATGTAAATGAGCGCCGTTTGCTCGAGGCGCCCTATGCACACAAGCAACGTGGTTAGCGCACGTGCCACATCCAACTTCTCAACATCGCTGTCCACCTCTTCCTCCATATCCTGCTTTACAGCCAGCCGCGACATGAGCGACGTACAGGCCACACGCGCCAGCGGCGGCAACTGCATGTAGTTAATGTGGGGCGCATGTTGGATGCACTTTTGCCTAAAGGTAGCCATCATTGATGTAAACGATCCGTCGATTGCATGACGTAGCAGCCGAGCCTCTTGCACTGGATTCAAGCTGCGGAAAAGACGCTGCAGCTTTGACTCCGATGGTATTTCGAGTAGCAGCCGCATCAATTGATGTTGCTGCTGCGCTGCGTCCGCATGCTGTGTGGCAAATTTAATAACCTGTGGCATGTGGAGAGGGTAAGCGGATTATGAAACAATTATGCAAAAGCAGAGCATGGTGCAAAGCGTGCCATCACTAAGTTGAGTGGGTCAACTCATTTACCTGGGCAAACAGCCAGTTCTCATCAATAATACGCGGAGACGCAGCAGTGCCATTGTCCTTTGGCCATTCCAGGCCCTTTAGACTGCAAAAATAAATAAAAACTTATAACGACCGACTATTCTTTAATAGGCGCTTAAAACCTTGAAAATGAATTTTAAGCTTCATATTAATTAACGCATTAATATCGATCACATTCTATCTTAACGACTATTTACCCAAAAATCTTGACTTGATTTCTTTTTGGGAAGGTAATGGATTGGCTTACTGTTTACATTTGTCCTAATTGTTATGCAATTGTCACTTTTTCTAAGGTAATTTGGGGATGCGTGCAAATTGGAAAATTATGCTTAGTAAATCGCTCAAATTGAATTAGTTATTGCCTAAATTGGAAGCAGTCAATTGAAAAAAGCTATCAGAGTTGAGAAGCATGTGCGACTGCGGCAACCACTTCTTGAAAAACTAATTTAAATATTTGCCAAGAGTTACTGCTTTCGGCGCATATTTGTACGCATTACTTACAGCATAGTGCGCAATTCGTCTTGATCCTCATCACCGGCCAGTTCGCCATGCATCAGTCTGTCATAGATGTCGCTCCTAGTGGTTGGAGCACTCTGCGCGAACAGTCGTCGTGCGAGCCGCTCCATAGGTAGCTGCAGTGCACGATGCCCGTCATGCAGCTGATGAAGTCGACTAAGCAGCTGCAGCGATTGCAAAGTACAAGTTGCATAGTTGCCAGAATCACCAGCTGAGTGCTCTACCTGGGTCTCACAGATGCGGCAAAGCAGGCGCAAGATGCTGCGAACCGATTGCTGCAAGGAAAATAATGGATGTGAACAAAGGCGCCGCATTGGCACAGGACGCTTCATTGTAATGCAAAATACCGATTCCGACTTACTTTGTTCAAGTAAGGCGCGTTTCTCAACAGCGCCGCCTGCAGCAATGAACCGCATTCGGGACGCACTTGACAGAGCTCGCAAAGGAATTCCAAGTGGTCAGTAATTAGGAAATTCAAATACTTGCCGGCGCACAGGCGGCGCACTTGTTGCGGACTCAAATCCACTACCTGCAATTAGTTGGTTATGATTTACATTCAGATATTGGTGTAGCCTAGCATTCCACTGCCTCTGGGCTAAGCCATTAGCCGACAAGTGCCGCATATTCGAGTGGCAATCAATTAAAATCATGCGCAGCTTTAAGTCAGACAATGTACCAGCCCAAAACAAGCCGACAGTTTAAATAAAACCAGAAGCCAAAAACCAAACCTGATGCGGTGAACCACAAAATTACGAGAGCCAAAACTGTCAGCTGGCCAGTCTTTTACTGTTAGTGTTATGTAGCCAGTTCCCGAGCTGCCAAATTCAAATTAAACCAATGTGCGACCAGATAGCACCTATACTCCCTACCCCATCCTGCTCTTCATACTTACCGCATTTCCATGGCAAACTTCGTGCAGCATTGCGCGGTGCAGGCTCAATTTCAGCGGCAGCTCCGACGCCTGCGCCAACAGCACCGTTGGATCCATCAAACGCATGGACAGCAGCAACTGCAGGCAGGCAAGCAGCATAGGTTCCAGGGACTCGCTGCCGGCAACGCCCTCAACATCGGCATTCATCAAGAGCAAATTGTAGTATTTACAGAGAAATTCAGAATCAGCCAAAACCAAACGAAAAACTGATTGCAGCGCATCCTTGTGCCGTGAGCGAACACAAACATTGTGCAGCGCGTTAACGAAGCGCCTGGCCAGTTGGAAGTAGGCCTGGCTGGCCGTGCAAGAGCTCAAATTGCAGCCAGCACCTAGTGCGAGTAGCGCATCGAGACAGTCAAGAAGCTTCTCGTTCAAAACTTTAGCAAAGTAGTTAATTTCGCTCATGATGGGTGGCGAGGCGTCTCTTTTGGAGGCGGACGCTCTGGCAGCAGCAGCTGCCGAAGACGTCGAAGGTGCTTCATCTTGTAATTGCAGAGTTGTTGTTGCTTTTGTTGAAGTGACTGCTTCGGCGGTGGCGATACGCCTCTCGGCCGTTGGATTATTTTTCAAATAAAGTTTTATGTGATTCACCAGATAAATTTCTTCGGTCTTAAGAATTATGTTTTCCAGTGTAATCGTTGCCAGTGCTAAATCACTGAAGTTGCCAACGTCCTGCAAGAAATAGAAATTGCATGAGCGTTAGGTCTAACGAAGACTACCAAAGAAGAAGTACCAAAGTTTCCAGCGACAGCAACAACATATTTTCCGGCAGTAATTACAAAGGATACCCCAAACCACACGTATTCACTCTGTGCATTCAAGCAATTAAATTTGTCACATTTCCTGCCAGCGCTTAATGTACAAAATAGCATTTTTCTGAAACGCCTCTTGCTCGCATTTTTAATGTTTACACGCAAAGTTTAAGTTGTGGTGCATTTTCAATTTAAATTAAAATGTTGATAACATTAGTTAAGCTAACCTCCTAAGCACACACACAGATACATTATGCACATCCGTTGGTTAACGTTAAGAGGGTTTTAGGTGAAAGGATGTAATGGTTAGGCTGCTGGCAAGCCGTATTGGGTTATGCGAACCTATAACACAATAATATTATCTGCAGTGAGCAGACCCTTATATTTTTTATTATACTTAAATTTAGTTTTTCATTATACATTTTTATATCAAACAATATTTGGTCAAAGCTGTAAGCTGTGTTTAGTTATAACAAATTAAATAACATCAAACACCCATCACAAAATATACAGGAAAATATTTTAAAGTAACCTTGTGACTTCCGAGGCAACGATAACTTTAATTAATAATTTTGTTTAGACAAATGATGCTTCCGAACGTATCAAAGGATATGAGATGGGTTCAGTTCAGTTAAGCGCTGTATGTGCAACACATATGTAAGTACATATAACACTTGTTGAGTAATTAAGTTGGTTTTCGAGCAGCACTACAGTCTGGGTGGCAATCATGTTGCTTTGACTGCAACTCTGTGATAGCCATGGTGTGGCTGGTCTAATAGCTCGGCAGGTCGACAGTTAATGCATGTGTAGCTTAAATGCGCATTAATAGTTGAAAATGTGCGGCGTTGAAGCATAGGTATTAAAAATGTCACGTATGCGACATGTGCCACATTAACTACGGCGCCACATGCAAAAACAACGAGTGCAAAAACAACAACTATATACATATATTTATATATATGTGGGTCGCTACAGGAAAAAAGTGTGCTTGCGGGACAGGCGAAAAGGGAGAAATGACCAATCGTTACCTCTCATAAGAACCACTGATGCATGAGTGTTAAATGAACCTTTGCAAGCGACACTGTGTGACAAATAAGTACAAACAAATTTAAGGAAAATATAATTGTGTTCCATCATTAAACCGATATACTTGTAAATCTGTTGTACGCATTTATTAAAATTATATGATGAAAATTCTAATATTTACAAATAACAATTTCCTTTTCGTTGTTATCTTCGAACTGAATTTAATGAACGAAGAAAAATTATAATATTTAATTGATAGCAGAAGAAGTCACATAAGTTAGAATGCCTGTGTGTGTTTCATTAAATCAATACTACCAAGTTATTGAATATTACAAACGCATTTGAGTGCTTTGAAAAGTTTCAACTTATTTAAAGGCACTTTATTGAAAAATACATATGTGTGTGTCAGCTATTCTAAATGCCTGAATTTGCGAATTGAATTAGTTAAGCAGAAGAAACAATTGTTGTACTGCTCAATATCCGCTGGCTATATGAGTTACCAATTGAATTTTGGTAGTTTTAACTTACCTGCTCAATAAAGAGCTGCAATAATTGCAGAAATCCTTTACTGTCGGCCAGCACATAGTTGCCATTGTTACGAAAGCAGCTTTCCAGCAATCGTAGATCACCGAATGTGTGCACTCGCAGCTGTCCAGTGGCGAGAGAGCGACAAAGCAGGTCATATATGACATTCGCATCCTGGGCGCTGGGGTATGAGGGCGCATCAAGTTGCTGCAGGCTGCGCTCGTAGAGCAGCACAACTGCCAATAACTGCTGAACGGCGCGTGCATCGATGAACTTTTCTAGCATGCCCAGTACAACTTCCTTTTGTGTGTCCAGCTCGCGCCGCTGCGCCAGCAGCACCTGATTTTTCTCTTGCGTCGGCCCAGCAGTCAACGGACTCTGGCAGTTGGCACGCACTTGTGCCGCATCCATATCGAGTGCCTCATCGATCGGGCTGTGCATGAAGAACAGCTCATAGCTAAGCGTCTTAAGCGCCAGAAGCGCCCCATTCCGAACAGCACCATTTGCCAACAAATTATTAGTTATGCTTATAATCTTCGGTATGGTAATCAGCTGACGATCGCTTTTGTGGGTTAGCTGCATGAGGAACTTGACCATTGCTGGCACTATTATGGGTGCATTTCTGGGACGAAAAATCAAAAGTGAAAAAATAAGTTATTTTTCAAATTCAATATATTTAAAGAAAAATATTGTTCAACATTTTGGATTCTTTAAAATTACAAATTACTCTTTAAAAACCTGTCAGCCTCCCATACCTTTAAATTTTAAAGATTTTAATCTCTGGACCATTCAGGTAAAGTATTTAAAATATAAATATAGAAACGAAAATAGTTCTCCCATCTTTGAAGTAGTTTTACGTTGACATTGCGATTGATATATTTAATATTTTCCATGCTGACCCCAAAATGTATTTACCTGTCTATTCCACTTTCAATTAGGTCCAAATTATTGAGTATTTGCTCGAATATAACGCTTTTGGAGTCCAGTATGCTGTATGTAACGTTCAAATCTAGCAGCTGCGATAATAGCTTCAATATCGGTGCCTGTATTAGCGCATTGGACTTCATAAAGAGCTGTGGGTGCGAGATGAATGGAAATGTAGAAATACAAGTGGCAGGCAACTGTTTAACATAAATAAACCATGAAACGTGCACATTGTAATTAATTGATAACTAGTGATCTTAATTAGCAATTGGCGACTCACCGTCAAACAGTAGATGACTAGCGGCTCGAATAGTTTTATAAGCCGGACGCAGTCACCTGCAGGTGGTACGTCTGCCTGCATGCCCTGTACAAAAAGCGATCCCAGAGTGGGGGGCTCTGCAATTGTTGCTGTTGTTGTTGTTGCCATAGCTAAGCTCACAGAAGCTGCTGGCAACAATGTAGAGGTGTCTCCAGCGCGTTTTGCAACAAAGTACTGGCGCACAAATGTGGCATGGTAACCAGCGACTTCTCTTTGAACTTGGCCGGCAAAATTTTGGGCAAATAAATATTTTAACAGTTGCCGCAGACATGCAACGCACTCTCCGGGAGCATAATTTATGAGTTTGGTCAAATACTGTAGTATTTCTTCAATTAATTTCATAGCTGGTGCATTTGAAGTTCCAAGCACTACGGTCGCTGGAGGTGCTGATGCCTCCAGACACAGACTCAGCGCATTGAGGCAGGTCTTCAGCAGGGAAATTAATAAGCCGCCAGCATCGTGATTTATGGTTATCTGGGAGCAGAGACAAAGGGCGGAAGTGATAGAAAAAAATCAGAGATAACGCTAGTCATGCCCAATAGGATGGCGCTTATTGGCTAAACTGTAATGCAGCGCGGACATTAATTCTCAACGCACAGCTAAGTCAAAGAGTTGGCGACAAGAGTCAAGTACGTTGCCCGCATTTCATTGCTTAGAGTTTTTTATAACTAATTGCGAGGAGGCGTTGTCCAAAAGTATATTGCATATAAAAAAGCGCATTGCGTCGTACGTGAGCTGCAATTGAAGCTGCGGCTGCAAACTGGATAGAATTGGTAAATCTCAGGCCACGTGCCCGTAGAACTTTTACCATTTACTAGCGCCAACGCCAGCGACAGCGCCAGTTGCGGCTTAATGGCGGTTTGTCCCGACTTCTCTGCTGTCTATACCTGAGGATTTGACTTACCTTGTAGCTGTCATTAGCACCTCTTAAAATGTTGTAAAGTTTCATGTAAACGTAATCGCTGGCAAAGTAACCCATCGCCAGCAATGCCGCACGCTCCCCGCTCCCGGTGCTGTTCAGAGTGAAAAGCTCACTTTTGCCCGTCTTGGACGCTTTGCTAGTGCTGCTTGGCTGCACAGGACGCTGATTGCTCACCAGATGATAGTAAATGTTGAGCAGTTTGACGCAGTGGCGCAGCATAAAGTCCAGCTGGGCGGTGGCCAGCACATCGCCAGAGTTGAGCATGCCACCTGCAGGGGGATATAGAGAACAAGGCAAATGTAGAGTATGGAAAGTATTCGCAGTATATGATGGCAAAGTTAGCAATGTACGCAGCACGAGCTAATTGTGTTAAAATGACAACACGCGCTTCAAATTATACAAATCCCTAGTAATTGCAGATCGGAAAATTATTAAATAATTTAATAGATTTTCTATAGTGAAATGGAAACTATCCCACTGTATAAACATCAAAATCAAATAAATAATGAGAAATTAAAGCAAAATGTACATAGGTATGCAGCGCCGAACGCCTTAAAGTATGCTATGATGTATGCAAATTCATTTTTAAGTGTGTGCCTGGATGTGTTCCCGTGTATTCAGGCGTGCAGCATTTCAATTTATATGTCAACAATGCAATGCAATAGTAAATAAATTTATATTTGTGCTCGTAAATAAAATGCCAGCACGAAAAATTATTATGAAAATTAATATTTTTCCACAAACAAATTATATTGTAGACGCATAAATATTTATAAAAAAAAAAAATTAAGTGTTCAGGGAGTCATTATAAATAACAACTCTCAGAGCCGCAAACTGAGCGACAACATCAAGTAAGGGTGATGGGGGTCTGAAGGTTGCATAACATTAACTAATTAATTGAAAATTTCACATAACGGACCGATGGTTCAGCTCCGCTGCGAATTTATATTTATTTATGTAGGCGCATTTTCATAACATTCGAAGAGACCCCAGTCAGATTACAACGGCTTCACGGCAATCATAGAGCAGCATGCAACAGCTGCAGCAAAACATTATTATATTGGAAAACAAAACAAATTGAGGCAAATGCGACTTTAAAATACTTTTTAAGAGAACTACAAACTTTTTATTATTATTAATTGCTCGTTACGAATACTCTAATCAGGAAAGACTAGTAATAGCTTTATAGAAATAAGAGTGATAAGAAGTGCACAAGTGCGATTGGAACATAAATAGCAGGTAGCTCAAGGTAGCTTAGTACTCTCTGAGAGGAGTGTGTAATATCAATCATAGAATAAATCATCTACCCTTCAATAGTTTGAAAAGCGATTCTAGATCGAACTTCATGTTCAAATTATAAATTGCCTGTAGAGACGGATCAAAACTTAATAGAGCTTTAACCTTGTCAAAACTGGACAGAATTAAAAAAAAAAAAAAAACAGGACTTATTAATCATAAATGTAGCTCTAGATAAATACTGTGTTTATAGTTGAAAACGTAATTCTCACCCAAACCTTTAAAAAATTCATGCAGGGACAAGTTAAAATTTGCCAGATCCATAACTTCGCCAAAACTCAACCGAATTTTTAAAATTAAAGTATTAAATTGTGGTAGACGAAAATTGTCCAAAATAATATTTTTAGCCAAACAAAACTTTATTCACTATCAGATAAGAAATTTAGTAGTTATTTTGGAAACTTTTTTTTTTAATATTTGGAACATTTTGTCGTATACATATTTATAGATCAGAGCTGTCAAGTTTTTTTTATGTGTTTGCTGGGAATCTTCACTGACAAACCAAAATGTGATCTGCATACTGTAAAAATTTACCACAAAATATTTATCCGTTAAGTTTTCGCCCTTTTTGTTTTGAAATTGATGCTAAAATATACTAAACACTGATACACATAGTTATGTAATATATACATATGTATAAATATTTATTCATTATATGGGGACAGTACGGTTGGAGGTGCGAAAGCGCTCACGGCTTAAAAATGAAATTATTTTCGCATACAAAAATACTCAAATGCAAATTGCATCAGGGTTTTGGGTTGTGAGTGGTACATTTACATTTAATGGTTTATAAATAATTTAATTACTTTTTGATTATGGTGGATTACATTAGCGAACGGGAAATGTGCGGCTTCATACCAGCCCGAAAAAATAGTTGCATGTGTATAACTCTAACTGTGTAGTTGACAGCATAAACAACAATACCAAAATGGGTGGATGTTGTGTAAATGCCAATAATGAAATTAAGTTGAAGTTTGGTTTTTTGTTTAATGCAGTTTGGTAAATTAAATTAAAATGCTTATTACTGGGCAGTTTGTACGCCTGTTGTTTTGTTCTTTGTTTTGCTTTTGCTGTTACTTTTAGGTGCAGTTTGCTAATGAGTCAGTTAAACACTTTTTAATTACAGAAAAAAAATTATATTAAATTGTTAAATGTTTTGAGATTGTCGCATCAAATGTGTAATTTGTCAACGTCTAGCACTGTGAAGTTAGATGCTTTAAATTGAAAATTTATACACGGTGTTGACTATGAAAAATATTTCTGCAGTAGCATTTTGATATTCCATTTCACCAAAAGTTTCAAATTTTCAACACGAACGTAAATCAAATTAATATGCTGAGTGAAAAATATTTATGCTAAGTTGAACTGTGGCTTGTTTAAAATTATAATTTAAGCATTGCAAAAACAAGAAAGAACGTGTATCTCTGAATACCCTTGTAGACCGGAGTTAATCTACTTTAATTCGGAGCTCGAAATATTATTATGTTTTCGTACGCTTTAAGGAAATTTTCTTTTAAGTTTTTTATTTCACAGCTCTGATCAGAATATTCCACATTTGTGTAGTTGACGTCAACACAGACCGACGCAAAAAGATTAATATATACCAAATGTCATTGAGGTTGCTTTTAAAATGAGGGAGTTTCGTTAAAAAAAAAAAAAAGGATAGACGTACAGACGGACGTGGCTCTATCTACTCGGCTAGTGGTCAAGCCTATATATACTTTATGGGGCGGAGATGACACCATCAATGCGTTACATATGTCACGACAAAATTTAATACACTATATTTAAAAATGTAAGGGATTTGCCCACACCACAGGCTTCATATAATATTTATGCAAACTAAATGACAAACAATTAATTAAAATGATTTATATATTAGTTTCAATAGCATTAGTACAATGCAATACAATTAAATAAACATTTATATATGTAATTTTTCGCTCATGAAATGTTGCTTAATTTAAATTAGCTCAGTCATGTTGCATTCCAGACCCAGGGGTCCAAAGGTGCACTAAGCCATTGCATTCGTTACCAATTCAATGAATACCAAGAATGCATTCAGACATGCAAAGGCAGTCAACGAACGAATAAAAGCATTTGAAAGGGAATAGCCTAAGATAATAACTACGCACATACTATAAGTATATATAATATATGTTCATGCTCATGGAAATGGCATTGTGCTTTGCAGAAAAGTTAGCTTAAGTTTGTTTTGGCGGCGCTCACCTGCCATTAATTTGGCTATTACGTCAATCAAATCTTCCTGACAATTTAAGTCACCAGCTGTTGCACTGTTGTAATAGGCGTAGCTCATGCAGATCTCGATGAAATTGAATTCCATCCAGGCCTGTTGATAGTCAACAAAATTGAAGTGTTTCAGCAACAAGCGCAGCGCGTAAATTATGCCATACTGTCAAATGATAGAATGTGGTTTTGGTTGTTACAGTTAATTACTCTTATGGGAATCGAGCAAACACAAATATTTACCTGAACATTTTTATCATTTAGCGTCATCAACTTATTTGTCATGCGATACAAAACTTTTGCCAAAACTTTTTCTTCTTGTGCAACTTGACGTTGAAATCCAGAAGCAAAAACATGCCCGTCTGCAATACCGACGCCGTAACTGCCATCAAAGTATGCCGACGCCGCAGCGGCTGCACCTTCTATGGTAACACCACCAATCGTGCCAGCATCTGTGGTGCCGGCATACGGCCCGTGACCGTACTCTCCACCATCCAATGTTGCCATCGGTGCCGCAATTGTAGAGCTCGGCCGGAATAAATTTCGCAACGTCACGGACATGCTGCCAAATATGCGATAGTCGAAAAATTCCCAAAGCAAATTGAAATTAGTTTTTTGAGTTTCAGCATTCATGTTGCCTTCGTCAAATCGTGTTGCAGTTGCTGTTGCGGTTGCTGTTGTGCTTAGTTGCTCCTGTTGGCGACCTGTTTGCATTATGAAGCGGCATAGACAAAAGGCAGCATGCTCCCGTACACGCGCATCATCGTCGCCCAGTAACTGCAGAAGTTCGTCCATCAGTTCAGCCTGCAGTGATCGAAAACCGTTTCGGGTCAGTTGATAGCAGGTTGTAAATCAAAAGCCAGCGCCAAGTTTCCCCGGTGCCCCATTATACATGTGAATTTGCATTTATGAGCAGCTTTATGATGTCGTGTTGCACAAATATTTATTTTTTTTGGAGAAGTTGGCCACATTTCTGTACGGCATTTCCGATGAATCACAGAATATGGGTTAATTTTGACAAAAGCGTTATTTTTAGATGCCAACTTGTAAAAATATCTTGATGCAATATAAATAATGAAGCTGGAAAACAAGCGATATCGTTGCAATCTCACGTAACGGCCTACATACTTAATCGTAATCATACGCCCCAAACATTGAGAAATCATCAATGAACTCTTAGAGTGTGGTGATTTTAGCTCTAAGACTTTTTCAAACTTTGGATCTGAAATTAAAATAGTTATAGGAATTTGGATGGGTGGGAAATTTGCCCACTCTTCGCGGATTTCTCTCAATAATAGACGTTTACATTGTTGAACTTTCAATGAGGTTACTAGCAATTTCAATTATAATGAGACTAAGATGGTGAGATACTATCGAATTCACAATTTTAGACCACCATTTTTGTTATCCTTTGTTGTTCAAAATTACTGCTGTCCTTTTGTCAGTTCTAATTTGACAAAGAAGATTTTGTTTAAACATTTTGTTTAACCAAAAGATATTCAATCAAAGGTTTTTTTATTTTACTAAGAAGTTTCATTTCTCTTATCACAGTTTCTGACAGCAACTCACAATTGTTAGCCAACTCTTTAATCTGTGTACACGTAAGTAGAACTTTCCTTTTACCATTTAGCAAATTGCTTGGCTTTGTCAAAATAATAAATCAACAAATGCGGAGTATATGTATACAAAAAACGTAAAAGCCAAACCAAACTGTCATTCGGATTGTCTTGTACTGGGGGCAGCCTCCAATTGCAGCACAAAGCGGCACACTTCAGTGAACAAAAGTTCAATAAGAGGATGTTGGCCGAGGCATGCTAGAGGGAAGGGCCCACTTTAACTGATTTTCAAGGAGCTGCCAGTAAAGAGAGGAACGAAAGCAAGAAATAATCTGCACAATAAACAAGTCAAGTTGCTGGATCTGAACAAGAATTTCTCAAGGTTTTGCAATAAGGCAATTCATCTGCTTACCTCATAAGTGTAGGCAATGTCATTGTTGTAAGTGCCTGGTATCCAGTTGCAGGCGATTGGTGCTCCCTGACACTGATCCTTTGGCTCCTGCACATCATCATTGTCTTTGTTATTGTTATTATTGTCAGATGTACAATCGAAATTTGCGTAGTAGGCACGCAGCAGTACGTAATTTAAATTGGAAATAACTTCAGCATATTTATTTTGGACCAACCAATATTTATTGTGACGACAAAGACGAAGTTTGCTCAAGAGCAATTTTGGTGAAATGGCCAACACACAGCACGGGCCAGGCTCATTATATTGGACGTTGTTGTTGCTCTGATGCTGCTGCTGCGTATGCAGCTGCATGCGATTCGATTGCAATTCAAAATCATTCAAAAGAGCAGCCAGCATCTCATCATTATCAGTGGATGAGGACCTGACACATATCCTGGTCTCGTCTGTCGACGAATTGTCATCGTTAGAGTGCCATTGTTGCTGCTCCTGCTGCTGCTCGTGCTGCTGACTGCTTAAGGCATTATCCAGATTCTTTGCAAAAGTTTGCGGCCCAAATGTTTTGAAATGGCCTGTGCTCCTTTGTTGTCCACTTGGTCCCTGCAACTGCTGTCGCTTCTGATGAGCATGATAATGACATGGCGGCGTTGTCAAATATTTGGACACCACATGCGGAAATATCTTATCGAATGCATTCAACGCTTGTATGACCACTGTGTGTATCTCGTCCTCAAAGCCCTGCAAATGTGCAAAAGCAGAAAAACTTTTTGGTTAAATTTCAGCTTTGCGCTGCTAAGCGAATTTGTGTTGTATTGTTTGCCCAAGCAAAAAATTTTGCACAAGCAGTTGTGTGTGTGGCAGGGAGTGTGTGCATTTTTAACGAATCCTAACAAGCTCTTCCTTGGCCTTGTGTAAAGGGCTATTGTTATCACAGTTGCCCTGCTCCAAGGAAGACGATCTCACTCTGCATACTATTCCATATACCATATACTCATATGTATAGCAATACATTCACTGTGGCTGGTAAGAAGTTCCATTGAGACGGATTTGAAGGCATTATAAGGGGTTGGCATCTTATGTGATTTGCAATTCGCACGTTTGCGTTGCGCCGCTTGCAGCTCGTTACATAACAACATTGCATAATCAAATTGCGCTTTTGGGCGGGCCAAGCGCAATTTAAATTTTGTCTGTCCACTAAATTATTGAATTCAATAAGAAACACCCCAATCTGAAAGCACGGCCACATTCCACTATAAGTATATATGCATGTGTGGATGTGTGTGCCTAACGATTCTCAAGAGAGAAATCAATGTGCAAGTTATGCGCACATTCTCCATTTGTCTGCGATTGTGTGTGTGTCTGTGTGTGGGTGGGTTTGGAATTTGGACTGGCAACGGATGCGCTGTTCCCCTTAGAGGCATTTGCACTTGCATATTGCGAAAGCGATAAGAATTTTCTTTTTTATTTTAAAATGAAAAACATCCTGACACAAAATGCTGCTGGCTAAGTTGCAGCTGCAGCTGCAATGGCAAACTGAGTGCTGGAAAAATATTCAAAACCTTGCAGCAAGCAGCAGTCATTGATATGGACACGTGTCTGTGAAGGTATGTATGTGTTAAAATATGTTAGCTTGTTGGTTTAACATAGAAAAAAGGCGTACAGCGAAAAGGTGGAGGCGCATATATGCCACTACTCTGAAAGGGAACACAAACATAGCAGCGTATGCGTTATGCATAAGGGAAGATTCAGGGGCGAGGGAATGTGTGAAATGGCAGATACGAGTGTATATATGAATAGATAAATGCATGTGTAGCATCGTTTGCCACATTAAGTAGTGCCAGATAAGCCGACGCACACAAACATCGAGTTTTCAAAAGAATGCCGCCGGGCGCCTTTGGCGATGCAACACCACTATTGTTGCCAGTGTGCGGTGCATTGTAAGGAATGCCTACCTTAAGCAAAATGGCCAGTAGATGCGACAGTTCGAGTCCTCGCTGTAGCTGCATACAGCTACCTGCTCGGCTTGCTTGCACAAAATTGCCTACAATTTGCTGAACACCACCGCGCAAAATGGGATCACAGTGTGAGTAGAAAAGCAACACATCTGACAACGCTTGACCGCCAGTGGCACTTGTCGGCTTAGCTGTAGGCATGCTGATGCAACTCGTACGACATCGCATCGATTTTGTGCGCTTAGGCGGTAACGGCGGCAGCGCAAGTGGTGGTGCATCCTCCGCTGCAATCGTAATGCGATATGAGCCGCCAATGATCTCTGATCTGGAGAGTTGGGCATCGGCAGTGCTCGGCTGCTGTTGATTTGGGTTTCGTCCGACCTCCAGTTGGCGCTGAAGCAGCGCTGCATCGGCGCTACGACTAAGCTGACTGGGCTGCTGCAGATAGGCAGGACAGGTGCTGGGTCCAAAGTGATCGTCCTTAATGTCCAGCAGCAGTTCATTATCATCGTCACCAATTTCGGCTTCTAACAGCGATCCAGTCATAGATGGGAATAGTTCCGTGCTCTGTTTTAAATTGTTGCTGCTCTGCGGACTGGAAGCTTGTGTGCTGTCAGCACTTGCAGCACAGTTAAACTCAGCAAGCAGCTCCAGCTCTTGGTCACTGATCTCTAGGGGCAACTGCAGGACACGCGGCGACAGGCGCACACACTGGGCAATCCCAGCCAGCGAAAGGCTTTTAATCGACACACGACTAACACTGTCTGGTTGCAAGTTCGATGCCTGGCCACTTAGTAGGAAACGTGCGGCCAGCAAACGTGATGTGTAGTAGAGAAGCGGTTGCTCGAGGATGCTTCCAATTTTAACGCTAATTAGCGCACGGCCCGATACCGTTTGCTTCAGCGATGAGCTCTCCGCCAGAAAGGGATTAGCTACGCGATGATAAAGAATGTAATTAGTTGCTGTGCAAGGACAGCTGGTAGCTTACCGTTGGGTGTGCGACGCATCTGTGGCTCCATTTCTTCGTCTGCTTTCGTAGGGGTAGCTGCAGCGACTGGCGCATCCATCAGCAACGCCGTGGACGGCGTGTAGGAAGCACTGACCGATGCTGAACCAGACATCTCCTCGACTGGTGTGGGCGTCTCTGTTATGGAAAGCTGACGCTCTGATACACCAGCCACATTGCTGCTGGCCAATGAGCTCAAAGAGAGCGTTAGAGAAGCTGTCGATGCGGCATCCGATTTATCAGTGGCTGGCGTCGACTTGATTGGCGTAGATTTGGGGCCGCTAGATTGACGAAAGAGCTTACTCACCGACTCGGAGGCTGCAAAAAAAAAAAACAACTTTTTCAAACAACTTTGCCAGATACACTAGCGTCCGGCAAGAGCTTCGTTCAGGCTAATTGTGGAATGACTGTCAGCCTGCTTATCTCAGCAGCTACCCGCCATCGTCAACAATTTATAGCCAATTACCAGGTACTTTTCTAAACACAAGACGGCAATGAAAATGATCTCCAAGCCCACAAAGTTGGAACCACTGTCAGCGGTGCATAAGAGCTGTCTGCTATTAGACTCTTTAATCCAACTTATCAAATTGTATTTTCAATTGTATTAGCTTGATTCTGCTACCGCAACAATTGACATATGATGATGTATGTATGCCTTATAATTCATGATAATGCTTCAGTTGTAGCTTATAGAATATTTGCCAATCGAGTTGTCAAATTAAAATCCCAATGTAAAAAACTTTTATTATCTTTTACTATGCCCCAGCTACTATTAAAAATTAATTCAAAATCCAAATTTTACAGGAAGGCATTGCAGGAAGCGAGACATTAACCCATTCACCGTAACCGCAATTGAGTTGGCTTAAAAATTTGATTTTATTTTGCTGTCAGTTACAATTCCTGTTAACGTTGTTGGGGTTTTCTGAATTTTCTAATGGATGTTCTGCCTGCATGCTAGCGATGTAGAAGTTAAAGCAGCACTGAGAAAGGGAAATTCAGAAACCAAACTTCCGTTGAAGATCCGCTGTAAGTGGATAGGAACTTATACCAAACACTTAGTGCATAATATTTCGGCAGCTAATGGCCTTATTCAAACTGGAGACTGCTAAAAATTCAAGACAATATTAAAAGCAATAGTTAACAATTTTTAGGAATATATAAGTGGAGCCCAAGAATTGGTTGCTAAAACCCCCAAGCAAAACCGTAAACATGTATGCTAAACTTTCCGTTCTGAGTATATACTGATGCTCTTACACTTTGGTATCAAAGTATAACAAGTGAAAATACATAAAAATTAAGTCGTCTTCGAAAAAAGCCAAAGGATTGCGAAAAACCCTTGCGAAACGTGGCAGTCACGAACGGACAGCGCGCAAGCCCAAGAAGTGAAACTTTTTAAGGGAATGTTAGGGAAATGTGGGCTGTCACTTTATGGGTGACACATAACCAAAATATACACTTTCTGATGTCAGAGGTATCTCCATGAACATGTAAACCATTTGTAAAATCATCATCAGCCGAATGTCATATAATACTGTTTATTAAAGCGATGAACTGATATTTAAAAATTGCAATGTTATTATACAAGCATACATCGTGATAATATAATCAGCAGTAAGGGCATATAAATTACTTTGTTTTAGCAACCATTGTGGGTATTCCATAACTAGAAAGGGAGCGGTATTCGAGCAGAGTAAAATGGCTGATAGCGCATAAGTACACAGCAAAAAACAAGCAGCAGCGAGCGTAAAACCAACAACATCAGCTGTAGTTGCAAGCGCAGCGAAATGAACGCCAAATCCTCTGGCCTAGCTTACTGTTCAGCATTGGCTGGCTGCTTGGCAATGCTAAATAAACTAAAACAGCAACACACACAAACACAAGCTCACACATACAAAGATGTAAACTTGCATACATGCAACTTGAGTAACCGCATTTTATCACGTATCCCATTTGTCTTAACCACTTTGTTGCCAACTTGCAGTGTGATGCTTTGGCCAAGCAGTAGCAATAGATGAGGAGGAAGGCGATGCAGCCAGGGGCTTGGGATTGTTCGCGGCAAATGCATTGCCAAGTCAAGTGTCAAGCTTAATACGAAGCCCGCACGCGGACAGACAGACATACAGAAAGAGACATTTACGTCAAATAGCTGTTTAAACGGTCTTAAATATTTTTTTTGCGTCCCACATATGAATTCAACACTTTTTTTTCCTAATGACACTAACTGTAACACAACTCATTCGGTCTATGTAATGAAGAGCTAATTTTGTATGCTGATACTGAAGGTGGAAAAGTATATTGGTTTTATGCAACGTCTGCCATTATGTCTGTCCGTGATTCATCAATTAACATCAATTAATAATAATCGATAAGGCCATATATCTTCCTCAATTTCAATTTGCAGTTTCAGCTACAATATGTACAAATAAATCGAGAGAAGTGCTTAGCGAATAAATAATATGTTTGCAGCAACTGTAAAGTTTTCTCAATCAAAATCAATTTTATTTTGGCAAATGGCAAATGGCATATATTGTTTTAAAATTCAATTGACTTTAGTATTGTTGTTGCTTACACTGTTGTCGCTGCTGTTGTCATATCAATAGACGAGAGCAAAAAAACAACAAAAAGTTGCTAGCAACGCGCAACCAATGAAGCGACAAATGATGCATGCAACTTGTCTGCACGCCCTTCACCTTCCCTCTCTCTCCCTCTTCCTCTCTCTCTCTCTCTCTCTATATATATATATATATATATATCTATCTCTATCTCTTTCTGGTTTTGTGTTTGTTTGCATCTGTGCGCAGGCAGTTACTTGTGCGAGCATTGCCTAATTTAATTAAGCTGTTTGTTGGTGCTGTTCTTGTTGACTCCATAGAGACTCGGCAACATGGCGAACAACAACAATTACGCTTCATTAAATTGCAAGTGCAATTGGCAAAAGGCAACATGCAAATTTCGTTGCCAACGTGTTGTCTGCCTCTACAGGGTTTCCCTCATTCCGTCTCCTGCCCTCTTTGCCTGTCAACTACAATTATGCAAATAATTTGATTGCTATGCTCAAATATTGTAAATAAATGTGGTGAAATGGAAAACCAAAACGGCAGACCGCGAAATCTAATAAAATCGTAAATCGTAAAATTGGTTTCAAATTGCTCGCCTAGTTGCATTTATAAAATATTTGAATATACACAACACCAAAGTTATGGTAGTATACACACATTTTTTAAAATATGGGAATACATATTTTTTAACATTTCATTTTGATATTAAAAAAAAATTGTGTCATAACAAGTGTGAGAAAAATATTTAACTGTTGTATCTGACATATATAATATTAATATTAAATACCCCACGCAAATTAATTTATAAATTGGTTCGAATAACTCACCTGCATTTGAATGTGACAACAAATTGTTAAAGAATGTACCAATTGTTGTTACATCTGGCATTGACCCCGTTGTCTCTGGTGCTGTTACTGAAGCTGCTGCTGCTGGTGTCTGTTCCTCCTTTACGCCAGCAATTGTTATTTCCGCATCAAAATCTATGCTATTGAAGGATTCATTGTCGATGTCACTCAAATGCTGGGATCTATCATCACTAGCAAGCAGATTCTGCAACGACGACTGATGCTGAACGGCCGGAGGTTTAGGCGATTGTGCACTTCTATTCTCGTTGCCAGTTTGTGCAACAATTGTTGCTGCTGTTACGCTAGTTGTATTTGACACTTTTAATGCCGCTGGCATAGTCTGTTGTGCTTCATTTAGTTGCGACAGCGTTGTAAAGCCTTCGTACTCATCATCCGCAATGGCGTTTAGCAACTCCATGTCATCGTCACCATCATCATCATCACCATCATCATCACCATGATCATGCTGCAGGAGCTCCTCGTCATCTGATGCGTTGCTACCAACACATTCGCTAATGCTGCGTGCTGCATTTCTAATATGATGTCGCGCTGTTTTTTTGACTGCCGGTTGTGAATGTGGGAAAAAGCGAGAATGCCCATTGGGTTAGCTTTACAATGTGTGTAAATGGTCGTGGAGCTATATGGCTATACTGGCTGGTGGCGGCGAATGCAAATTTCATTTTGACCTCATTTTACATGCGCCGCCGCCTAAAAGCATGCACTAATAATTTTCATATGCACATTGTGTGCGTGGGGTGGGCAAAAAGGAAGATATGAGTGCGACAGTGGCATTGCTCAATTTTCCTGATTTCAGTGCGGTCTATCTGTTAGTTTGTCTGCCTGTCTGTTAGTGTGTCTACTCGTCAGTCTGTCAGCTTGTCCCGCTTGAACATGAGTGCACAGGCAAACACATACTCACCCTCACACAGAAAGAGAGAGAGAGAGAGAGAGAGTAGTTACGCCCAGCATTATTTACTTTACCTTCATCAGGAGCGGAATTCGCAGCAGCATCTTTCTCAGTGTCAGCATCATCAGGCACGGCATTAATTCCCACGACTTGCAGCGAGCTGATGCCAATCTGCAGTTGTTGTTGTTTTTGTTGGCACTTTTGCTGGTGCAGTTTGCTTTTTGAATTCTTTTCCATTTGCATTTGTCGTGGTGGCATTCGCTGCTTTTCTCTTGTCCCCGCCACTTCGTAATTTCTCAATTGGAATATTTGATTTTTTAATGATTTCCTTCGCCGCAAATACTCATTGTGCTCTAGTTGTTGATTGCATAGAAGTTTGCGCAAACTTTGTGCAAGTCCACTTTTGCCGCCTGCTGCCAACTGCATCACCGCTCCACAGCCATCGTGGAGCGCCTGAAGTATGGCATTGATGACCTCTAGTGCGCCATTTATGATGGCGTGATTCGCTGTATGCTGCGTGCTCAGCAGGTGCAAGCAATAATCATAAATTTCAATAATTTGTCGACAGTCGGACATAGCTGCCACCGGTTGTCCAGCATCCGTCAAAGAATCGCCATCATCCTGGTAATCAGCACAGTAGCCGCGTATGAGCTGCGGTAACAGTAGGCGCAGGACACCCAAGGATCCCAGCACGGAGCTAGTTTGCTGATCCATCAGCAGCGTTTCTACAGTGAAAGCATATGAGTACAGATAATTAGCACCTTCTTTTTTATTTTATATATCCCTTATACTTGTATTTATATAAAGCAATGAGGTCTTTAAGGTCTTATAAGTCATCTTAATATGCGCTTGCAATTTATATGCTTTGAATAATAAACGCTGAGTGTAATAGATGTTAAATTATTGAACGATGTATATATCTTGAAAACTCACATTTTGTGCAGCCCGCTCAGCTTATGAATGCCGTTCTCTCAAATTAAAAAGGAAACTTTAAACTTTGCAGCATTGTACGTCTACCTCACTCTTACAAACATACGCTAAAATACCTTTGGCCAATTGCAGTTTATATTTCTTGGAAACTTTTTCGCTCGATCTCGTATGCCTGGCAACAAAGTGCCACCAATTAAATTTATCTCATTGAAAAGTTTTCATCTTATATTTATAGACTTTGTGTCGACACACACGCAGAAATACACACGGGCGGCACATAGGCTGCGCTGAATATTTCTTTGCTTGGTTATTTCTCTCATTTTATTACATGTACGCTACCAATCACAAAATGCCATGTTGCAACTTTGTTACCCAATTAGTTTGTTTTGGGTAGCGTATAATTGAAAACACATTTTGCCCTTCAGCCCAAGTGCAGGAGCAACTTTTATATGACCCTCCAATTGACTTTGGCTAACAGAAAAACTTGTTGCCTATCAATTAATAGCGACATAAGCCGCAAGAACTTTGGTCATGGTGTAAATGGACTCAATCTCAAAGCAAGTTAAAGCCACTCACTCAATGGCTAATAAAGAGCTATGTGTTTAATATCTCAAATTAATATTAAATGCAGCCAATAAGCACTGAATTTTCTATCTTCCCCTGAAACGTTACTTATGCAACACTTATCAGTTCATTTTTGAAATATTAAAGTTGATTGAATGGCAGGGCGAAAGAGGCTGACTGCCTGCCAATCGCATGCATAAGCAATAATTAAACGTTTCTAACTGAGTCGATGATTTTGACATGCTTAAAGTATGCATAAAACGGCACTGTAGATTGAAATAAGCAATAAAGTTATCTAATGTACTAATCATGAGTTGCAAATACATATATATACATATATGTGAAACTGAGTCAAATATTTATATGAGCATTAATTATTCAACTCAACCTTTTTCACCAATGACCTTGGAATAATTTTGTAATTGCATTCTATTGTCATTTGTGGTACAGTTACTTTAAAATCTGTGCATGCACTTAAGTCTTAGTAGTTAAAATATATGCAGTCTTAGTAGTTAAAATATATGCATTTGTTGCTGTACTTTTTTTTTTTTGGCGGCACAAAATGCTTCGCGTGATCACCAAATCGTAGCATAAAACTAACATCGAGCAATGCAGGATAATTAATGAATCATAATATCATAAAAAGCAGACATATGAAAATTATGGATGAAAATCAAAACTGTTGTCCCACCACGAAATCACAGAAATAGCATTTGCCCATAAGTACCATATTGGAATGATGAGTGGCCGAATATCATCTTTAGTGATGAAAAAAATTTAATTCCGACAGCAACAAAAAGTATTAGTGGAATATGATGAAAAAATACACACACATTTGTGTGAATAAAAATAAATAAAATTATAGAAATAATTAAATAATTGCACCTGTTGGTAGTATTAGTAAGAGATGAACGAAGAAAGGAATATAGCTAGATTGACTCGGTTGTTGATCCTGACCAAGAATAATTATACTTTTTGCGATGGGAGATGCTACCTATTGCCTGTTAAATACATTTGCACAAATTAATTACAAAAATTTAAAAGGAAATCAATAACACATTTGTTTTTGCAAAAAAAAAAAACAATAATAAATGGGTAAGAGTACAATTCTGTTGCTTACTTTAACGATAGCCAAGAAATCAACCTACTCTGTTTCTCTGAGTTAGCCTCTTTCGCACATTTATCAAATTATTAAACTTTACTAGTGCAGACGGTATAAAATTGTGAGACATGACAAAAGCAATTTCTGGTAATTTGGTGGCTTGTTAACTTGGTCACTTGGCTATTTGTGTACAAGTTAAACTTTTTTGTGTTTCCAAAGAATGGACGCGACAATTGCTGTCTGCATAAATTTAGGGCAGCTGTTGTTTGGCTCGTTGTTTATAAAGTTGATTATCCTTTTAAAGCTGCACAGGAATGAATATCTGATTCAATTTCGCATGAATTATTACAGGGAAGTGTCCAAGTGCATAAATTTCATTTTGCCTGCCTTACAACCTCAAATAAACAGACAAACAGCAGCAGAAAGAGAAGCAACAGCAATAGCGTTAAGGAGACCTTACTCTGTGAATATTTGCTGGGACATACCAAGTCGCAACGCACAAGACACAAGGCACCTCCAAGTGGGTGGAGAGGGAGCAACTGTGGCAAGTACTATACTGATGGTTGCCATAAAAAGAGGCGGCAGACTGTGCGCTGAGTAGTAATTTTTGTTGTGGATGCCAACTATTGTGGTATTCACTTGCCTAGAAGTGGCTTAAAGTTGACACAGCCACAGTAACACAGAGCAGGATGACAAGTGTTGAAGGAGTTGATTCGAAGGTAAACAACTAACAGCCGAAAAGCGCAATGTTCTACCGGAAAGATGGTATTGCAATAATGTTGTACACAATATGTACTTTGACAAGCAAAGCTATTATCTTAGTTTAAGCTGAATAGTAATAATATTGCACAACACTTAAAAAATAATGCAATCTGTGTGTCAAGACTTGAATAAGGTTTTGATATAACTTAAAGAGTCGACCTGCACATGTAGTAGAAATCGGTTCATAGAATTGTAATGTATATATTTGTGCATGCATTTACCTTATAAAAAACCAATAAAAAATGTTTCATGAAAATTCAATAAAATATGATTTACGTTTCAAAAACCTTGTTGACTATTTTTTTTTAACATTTCATGTATTTTAGTTTTTTACAATGAAGGCTTGCACTTCCCATGTTGTTTTTATTCACATTGTCGGCAGTTATTGCTACAGTTGCCAGCCAGCAAATCGCTAAATAAAAACTGCATCGGAAATCGAAACAAATAAAACAAAAACAAAAACAGTAGAAAATAGTTTGCATTTTGGAGTCGAACATTAAACACCCTTAATATAGGTAGTGTGGTTTATAGACCGCACCACAGGTACTCAACCGCAATAAAGAAATATAAATTATTTCAACTGGCATTTTAGTTTTGGGTGTAGTTGTCCCTCGCGCTAACCGACACAGAGATAAACAAAGGCCATAGAGATGTGTTATGACTGCATGTGATTGCATTTACAGGTAGATTGTACAGACATCAACGTGAAATAAATAAGAAAGCACAGTTGGTATTTATAATGCATTTGTGGATACCATATGAAAAAAATGCTCATATATGTAAATACATATATATACATATAAGTATTTGGATATATGGGTATGTCTATTGCCAATGCATTTGACACTTAACGTCCGTTAGCTTTCATTATTGTTGCCCATAAGCCAAATTTAAGTGCTGGTGTCGCGTAAATACAACAAAAGCAAACTGCAACAAATTAGCTCAAAAGCAAAAGCAATCAATGAGAATAGAAATAATTCAAAATATTCGTAGGAATAAATGAAACAGCCGAGCTGCATTATTGACTATGTGCGTGCACATCTCGTATCCTGCAATTGTTGGCTTACCAATCACTTTGTTTAGTCCATGTCTGGCCATAAGGCTTCTATTGCGCGCATGCTCAATCAAAGTCATGCAATTTTGGGCCGAGCAGCGACGCTTAACCGCACAATCAGAGCTGATGTTGTCAAGAAACGTCTGCAATGAAAGAAATTGAGAAATCAGTCAACAACTAACCAAATCTACTAATGCCACGTGCTGCTAGTTGACAGATGGGTTGATACAGCTTGCCAACTTCTCTAAATAAAATGGATTTTCAGTTTTATGTTGAAAACTAAGGAATTTAATTAACTTAACTTACAATTCTTATAGCCAAAAAAAAAATCTCCGTGCCATAACTAAGCCAAAACTTGCCTTTAGATTTGCACGCTTACTACTGAATTCAACTATGTGTAAATATTTTTAAATTAAAAACATCTTATAAAAATTACAATTTCAACTTCTAAAGATTTTGTAAGGCGGTTTTTATGGTAATGTAAAACTTATGCTCTGCATTACAAGTGGAAAAAGTCTATATAACATATTCCATATTCCATACTATATTCTATAAATATGTGCAAAAAGTTAACATTTTTTAAGAAGCTATATCTAAATGAATATCTCTATTAGCTGATTTACCTCAAAAAGTTTGCACGTTTCACTATCGTTGAGACCCTGCTGCACGTGACGACCAAAATGCTTTAGGAAATCGCAGAGTGTCTCTTGCAACTGCGTCTCCTTCCGCTGCGATATGATGGAGATGCATTTTAGCAGGCGCACAGCATACCATTTGACGTGTTTTTCCTTGATTTGCGGTGCATAGTATGAGAACAAATTGAGGCATATGCGAAGCGAGCTGGTAACACAACAGAAATGAATATTATTTTGGGTATAATAAAATATATTTAAGAGATTATACATACCGCTGATTACCGTTCCGCTTGATCTCCCCGTACAAATCCATCAAGATGCGACTGACCCGTGTTTTTTCCAAGGAACGAAAGATTTTATTAAGGTTTTCCTCGGCACTCATTCGCACCACCGAGTCAAAATCCTCGCAAAATAGCAATAGCACATTTGTGGCTGTGCCACAGTGCGCCGCATAATTGATGTGAGCGGCAAGCGCCGGTGACATGATGCACTCGGCAATTTGCTGGAAGCAGGCAATCTTTTGCTTTTGGCTGTGAGATGAGTCAAAATTGTACATTTAGTGATGCGAATAATACTTTAAGTTGGTGCATCCAAATTGGGTTGGCTTTAAGAGGATGTGTCTTTAGAGCCCCATTACTTTTTTTTTTTGTTATTTACGGAACCAAATAGCGGCCTCTGAATTTAGTTTGGACAACTAGTCACCCGCGATGACATCATACCGGATGTGCAATGCATTTCAGTTTTGAAGCTTCTGCAGCAGCTCGTTGCAATGTTGTTCGATCAATAATTATATTAGTAAGCTTTATATACACGACTTTTGCCCAATGTCCTTTTGCGCTATGACAAACTGTTGCTGGTCTGTTGCAGCCTCGGAAAGAATTAAATCGAATTCAAACCAACGCTCACCTGCATTCTGTGTTACGCAGCTGGTCCACATAGCCTGTGAATTTTTCGTAAACTATAGACTTGTCCATTTCGTAGAGTTAGCTGTAACTTAACAATTGTGTGGTTATCACATTTTGTTTATTTGCAATCGTCCAATGTTTTATCGGTGCAAATTTTCTTTGTTATTATGCTTCCTCTTGCTACTGAGAGCGCACAGCGAACAGCTGTTTTGTGCAACTGCTAGGCATCACTGGAATCGCGGGGCTGCCAACTCAACTAACTAACTGTTAGTGCTGTATAATAGTCCAAACATTTTAAGCGCCAATTAAAATTTAAAATGCGTGCATGCCTCAACACTTAAATTAAGGTATTACATTTTTGATTGGTATTTTATTCATTTCGATTGTTATTTATACATTATTACATAAGTTTTGTTGCTTAAATAAGAACAATTTAGTTATATTCGTTTTTTTTTTGTTGTTCGCCGAGAACTTTTCATTCCGCTTTGATAGAATTCTAATATTTTATATTATTATGTAAGTAGTGTAGTTGACATAAGTGTATTTAATTACGTTTTAACTCAAAAAACTTAAACCCTTACAAAAATGCCTTAAGCTACTTAATTTTAATAACAAACCCACCATTATTTTTTGTTTTTTATTTGCTTCGTTCTGTTTAAGTCAATTCCTCCAAACTTGAATTTGAGTGCAATATCAAAACAAAAAAAAAAAGTACAATCACAGTCCATTGAAAATATATTAAATTAGTTGTGTGCTTTTAGCCCGTTTGATTTTTTTGTTGTATTTTTTACATCTTTTTTTTTGATTATTTTTTAAAGAAATACGATTCTGAAAGAAAATTGTGTAATTATTCTACACTTGCTTTGTGTCGATGGTTATTTGATTTTCTTTGTATGCTTTGCGATAAAGTTGCTGTTCTAAATATTTACAACATTCTATTTATATACCTAAACCTTACATTTTACGCAACGAAAGTGTGCAAAACTTAATTTAAGGAAAAGTGTGCAAAAACGGGTGAATACAAGAAAAGAAATTGCGTGCGCTTAAATAATTTATGACATTTTGGGCTGATTAATAGAAGTAAAAGAAAAAAGAAGATAGTAAAGACCGGAATAATAACAGCAACTGAGAACTCGCTGGGTCTTCAGGAATTTGAAGAAGGGAAAGGATATAAGAGGGGAGGTTAGGGGTGTGGGAATGACTACTAAAAGCGGCCAAGTCTAGGCGCAAACTAAATTAGTTTGACGTATTTAAAATTAGTTGATCTATAACTTAAGCTCCGCTTCAGCCGCGCTTGGAGCGCAGCACCAGAAGCGTCAGCACCAGAAAGCCTAAAATCCAGGACAGCGTGCTCACATAACCAATATACACATCCGTCTCGAATATCGCCCAACCACGCGTCAGTATGGAGCGCAGCGAGGATGTGGCCAGTGTCAGCGGCAGGCACAGCGAAATGTATCTGTAAAATAAGTGGAACGCTTGAGGCAATCTCTTAAGAGCATAAGACATTTATTGAACTCACCTTAGCACAACAGGCATTCCCTCAATGGGCCAAATAACGCCTGATAGCAGCAATGTGGGATAGAAAGAGCCCAGAGCCAACTGTATGGCATTACGTTCAAGCTCGCAGATAGAGGATATGAGGAAACCGAAACACATGCCGCACATGCCCTGCAGCAGCGTAAGCACAATCACCCAGAATAGATCACCATTATTGGTCACACCAAAGACGACCAGCATGAAGATAAGCACCAACGTCGTCTGGCCACACATGACCACAAACTGGGTGATCACATGCGAGAAAAGAATCTCACCTGGCGAGACACCAGCAACCCATGACCGATCCAGCAAGCCCTAAGGAATGAGTAAGATTCATCAATTTAATAATAATTTTAATAAAATTAATTTTAAAATTAAATATTCGAATTCATTTTAGCAGGTTGATCAAATGATTGTATTTCAATGATGTTTGATTCTTCAAAAGTGAATTTTAATGTTTATCTTCAAAGAAATTCAAATTTTTATTTAAGTAAATTCTGAATGAACATTAACAATTCAATTATTCACTTACAGTAACATACTGTCAGATTTACTTGTGAAGTGCTAGACTATTATATTTATTCTTTACCAACCTCAGTGCGTTCGATAATCAGCGCCGATGACGTCAAAGCCACAGCCAAGAAAAAAACAATGCTAAAAAAAAGTATTAGCAACATATATATTAATTGTTATAATGGAAATGCATTATATTCACACTTACGTCAAAATCACGCCAGGTGCAACGAAATCGGTGAAGGATGGATTCATGGTGCCATAGATGGGCTCCTTAAACTGTATGGGCACATCGCCCAGCTTGGGATTGTTGCCACACTGGCCGAGCAAACCCATGGCAAAGTCACGATAGGCCAATTGAATGTCGCGATTAAGCATGACGCCGATCTGTTGATTGGACATGTCTAGCCACACCTTAACCTCGGACTGCTCAATTGTCTCGTCATCCGAATCGCGCCCCAAAGCAGCGCGTGCCGTGAAGGCGTCCGTAAAGTTCTCCGTTATATAGACAGCTCCCCAAGCATCGCCACGTCGCACCGCCGCCTTTGCATCCTCAATGTCCGTATAATATGTCTTAACCACGCTGGTGTTCAGATGGTTTAAATAGCGACAACCCAGGTTGGCAAAGTGACAGCCATCCTCCCAATAGCAGGTATCCTACCAGGAGAACACAATATTTATGAGAAAATTCCCAATATATTTAACTATCTTTATCAGTGACATATTAATTAGAATATCGCAAAAAATAACTAAACGATTCTAATATCATCATAATAATATTCTACTATAAATAATCGCAAATAATCGAAAGTGAAATGGAAATAAATTAAGGTTGTACAGATGGTTAGACAAAAATTTAAGGCACCCACCGTGTTGTTCATTTCGCTGTTGACAATGGCTAAATTGAGGCCCTGCGGATCCCGGCCAATGGCTAAACAGAAGAGTATAACCTGCATCACAGGCAGCGCAAAAATGAAGAGCATAACGCCAACATTGCGCCACATGCGGAGCATATTCTTGGTTAGCAGTGCGCGTATTTTGCCCTTTGAGGTGACCTTGCACAGATCCGCAAAACAATCTTGACAGCTCTCCTCATCGTTGGGATTGTTATATCGCTTAGATGGTGGCGGACTGTACGGCTCCTGGTTCAACTGTGAAGACATGGCGAACATTTGTTAGAAGCCTGATTAAAGGCGCTGTGATGGGGAGTCAACGAACCGTGTATATAGAGCCATTGCTATCATTGACGAGCACTTCCTTGCTCTGGTGGAAATTAAGACCTACAACGCCGCCTTCCTGACTGGAGCTGGGCTTGTCCATCTTGCTGCCAAAGGCCATGGCATGCAATGAGATGTTGTTACTGTCAGCAAAATCAATAACGAGCACACGAACACGAAAACAGAGACACACAGATGGATTGTTATACAGATTGCAAGCATGCGAGTGCCGGGACAAATGATAATCGGAAGAGACAAAGATTAGGTGAGGGTCGGAATTACGTTTTTGTGTTTCAGTTACGGTTAATTGCAACGTGCAGCATGCAGAGCAGAGTTGGGACTCACCTGAAGTTCACATAAGTGACATCGCCCTTTTCGCTCTGAATGCGCGAGAGCTTCAGAAACACATCCTCCAGGCTGATGCACTTGTACAAGGACAGCAGCATACTGGGCGATTCCTCAGCCAGTAAATGGCCAGACCGCATTAGGCCGATCTTGAAAATAAACAACAAATCAAGATCGAAATCAAGATTGATAGCTAATCAAGTAACTTACCGTGTGCGCCTGTCGCGCCTCCTCAATGTAATGAGTGGTTATGATTACTGTCTTTTGACCCGCCTTTGTAATGTGCACTAAATGATTCCAAATGCTCTGACGCAAAAGCGGATCCACGCCCACCGTTGGCTCATCCAGAATCAGCAGCTCCGGATCGTGCATTAGTGCAACAGCGAAACTGACACGTCGCTGCTGTCCACCGCTGAGATTTTTGACCAGACGCTTCTCCGATGGTAGGTCGAGAAAGTTAAGTAGAAACTGCAAGCGCTCCAGTATTTCCTTGGTCTCCATGCCAAAGATCCAGCCAAAGTACATCATCGTCTCCTGAATGGAGAACTCACCATATAGCGCAATTTCCTGCGGCATATATCCCACTCGCTTACCGGGCACACCTGACCCACGTGTACCCGGTTTTCCACCCAGCACGAATATATCTCCGGAGTCCAAGCGACGACGACCCACAATGCACGAGAGCAGAGTGGTTTTGCCGCAACCGGAGGCACCCAACAGGCCATAGCTGAGAGTGCATTCAATTAAATTTTTATAGATTAAATAATATAAATAATATATGTAAATATATAAATAATTCATAAAAGTGCGGAATAAATTCAAGGAGCAAACTACAGATGCAATAATGCCCTCCTCCAAAACTCCAAAAAATAAATATTCTGAATATTTGATTTATTAAACTGATGCTAATCTTTATAAAAGCTAAAGTCAAACAAATATTTTAAACCGAAATTTTAAAGAGAGCTAATTTCTATCCCAAATAATTTCTTGGTATAGTGTAAAAAGAGAATCTTTAAATTACTAGCTTTGCTGCTAAATAGTTCTGATTTGACGTTTATCTTTCTTTTTTGAGACGTTAACAAAACGCGTTTCTGCTAGTTCAGCGCATAAATGAGATAAATTGAGAAATAAGTGCTGACGAGTACATGAGTACTTATACTTGTACCACTTGCAAATTAGTGGGGTCATGTAATATTATTTGTGCCGTCGCAACGGCAGTGTCAATGCTAATTTCAGCGGTTCAAGTTGAATTATTTCAAAATATTTACCTTGAAAACGGAGACATGTTTACGCAGTCGTCTAACACGACCCCACCTAGCTAGACCCTAGCAATCATCATGAGAATCAGCCGCAACTAACAGAACAACAACAAAGCGATTATCCGTATTATTATTAATAATAATGTTGTTGTTGTTTTCGCTGTTGTTATCGCTTCGCTTTAGAGCCATTTAATTTTCGTCTTTCAGTTTTCGGCCTTTAATAATATTTAGCAGCACGTAGGTCGCTCGTGTCGGCTTGTTATTGGATTTATTATTAAAATTAACACGTTGCAGCATTTTACGAATCGAATTTTTGTTCATGAAAATTTGACTGTCCAACATTTAACTATCGTAGCGACTTTGACACGACCAAACAACCTAAATGTGTTGAACTCTGAACTCTTCGAGCGGTTCATTGACTGTCAACTGACCTAGGTCAAGACAAAACTGATCGAGCTGAAATGTTGTTTTAGCCGGCTACTACCTTACCTACCAGTCGAGGATTTTGAATACTGGGTCAAGATTGTAATATTAATATGTGCTCAGCACACTAAACTCAAAATAGTTAAACACTTTTTAATTTTAAGACTTATTTGTCATATAAATTTGGCTATAAGAATGCCTTGTTAACAGTCATGCCACTGCCGAAGCCAAAAATCATAATCATATTTGCTGTGGTATTTTTATGACAGCAAAATTATGGTTAAGTTTCAAACAAAAAAAACAGCGAGAGATCAATAATGTGCGAAACAGAAACCAAGAAGAACTAAATACATTTATATTGGAGAAATGGTTATAATGAAAACTCCTTTATGCGAGTATATTATAATATTATATATAAGAAGTCAACATTGGCATTTTCACCGTTAAGTCTTCCGCCATAAGTCATAAATATTTCTAAATCTCTCAACCCAAAATACTATTATCGACAACTCTGGCAACCCTGCCACATTTCTGTAATCTGTGTATTGCAAAACCTTAAGTTTAACTCGTTTAATTTGCCGCCGCATCAAATTATAATGCAAAAATGTTGTTTCACTTATGATACGTTGAAAACTGGTTACCTAGTATTGAGATCGTTAATTACGGCGATTAAAGTTGCAAGCGATCAAATAACCTTTGATACGTCTATACGGAAAATGCTCGCCAGTTAAGCAATCGAATTGCAATTACAAGGAACTTTTTGTAACATTCAATGTTATTCTCTATATACAATTTTATCATTTATCGTTTTAGATATGCCACAAAATTAAATCTGACGTTAAATATGTGTGATGTACGTATGTATGTGTGAATTACTTTCGCCGTTTCTAATTTTGTAGTGGCGTGCTAATGGAATCTTCCAACATTTCTCTTTTATGGTTGAAATCTTGATTACTATGCAATATATCGAGATATTCGAGTATATACTTATTAATGTACTTACATTGTGCCTTTTGGCACTGTCATATTCAAATTGTTCAACACCTTATTGGCGTTTTTCTTTTTTCCATATACTTTAAATGCGTGTTGCACTGATACGGCCGCCTGTGTGTTGCGAGCAACCGAAGGGAGTGCATTCCAAACGGCAACCGGGCTCTGTTGTGTGCCACCATCGTTGTTTGTGGCCGTCATGACGGAGTCTGTGGAGACACTGCAATTGATAAAATATAGATTCAAAATTAGATTCTAATTTTGTAGCAAATTCATCAAAAAATAAAAATGTTTGTATTATTTTAAATATAAGCCCGCTTGATTTATCAACTGCATCGACAAGTTGGTCAGCCGTTAAGCGAATACTACTACACTCGCCATTGCATTTACATTATTATGTGACATGCTTATTGCGGAATTGCAATGCAAATCTGCTGGTAACTAGTCGGCGTCGCCAGCGCATTCCCCAAACTATAATAATGACTACAACAGCAAACATTGGAAACATTTGCATCTCATTTGGGTCAAGGTTAGCTGCACAGATCGCCTTGCCATCGGCAAAATGATTTCCTCTCTTTGAAAATGAAAGCTACTAATTGGCATACAAGACACATACACATATAAAAATTATACCTTTTTGAATTTGGGGAAAACAATTTCAAATCATTAATAAAAAGCAAGTCATACAAACAACCAATTAATGGAAATTAGTTCAAGGTCATTGATCGAACGGCAGCATCGACTTCACTGCTATCAAAAAACGGTTATCGATTCACTTTTTACTTTTTGCAAATCGATTGCGCTGCCAGCTCTTGAATAAATTTAATCAGATAGCAAATTTATGCATATTGAATAAGTTTAGATCTCAGACAGCCTGAAAGCCTAATAGATCGACGCATTACACAATTGATGAAGATGGCGCAGAGTGCGAAGAAAACATACTGAATAGCAAAGTCTAATAGAAAATATTTGCAAATTGCGGTGACATTATAGCTTTGTCCAAATGAATTCTGTAAGTGATACGCATTTCAGAAATTTCATGCTGCAATAACAGCAACCACAACAACAACTGTGCAGCAGCAAGTCGTTGACGAAACGTATTTCAAGTTCGTTGCTTGAGTCTTTCGATTTGCGTATTGTGTTGATTATCGAGTTAGTCAGAGCCAACATTTATTGTTTGTGTATGCGTAAATTGCGTAAATTTCTGTGTGCTGTGTGCGCGCACATTCAACAATGGACAAGGTCAGTCAAAGTAGTTTTTTATAATGACAACGCGCCAACATTTTTCGATGTATTTTTGATTTTTTGGGTGCGCTCGGCATTTATGGCTGAAAGCTTAGCATATTGTTTGTATGTTGTTGCTGTTGGTGTATGCTTATTGATCATTTAATTAACTATTAGAGCGCTATTTAGTCGTCCACACATGTATTTAGTATATGTTGTCGGGTGACAAAATAAAATTACAAAATATGCCGTAAGAAATCGTTGACACATAAACTGAAAAAATTGGTGGGTATGTGTATTTGTGGGTTTGCGACTAAAGAAATGTTAATTAAAGATATCTCTTATCGTATTGTCATATTTAAATAAATTTGTTGTAAGCCAAAAACTATAATTATTCAAGGTGTTCGCTTAAAGGTCTACTCTAGACTACAGATCAAAGCGACGCGAAGTGCAAAATGCACAGTTATACACCCCCTCTGGCAGTTTGTAATTATATTATTATTAGAGGTCCGCACACAGACACCTATTATCTAGCGCACTTAACTATCCGGAATCTAAAATCTATCTTCCTAGCCCACTGGTTGGCTTGATGATCTATTGTAAATCTGTACGTCAGTCGCTGCTGAGTCAGCATGCAGGAAACGAGTGAATATTTTCAAATTCAGCAACAATGTACTTGCATAAGCTGAGCTTCAATTGCACGTGTGTGACAACAAAAACCAATCGCAGCTGGAAAATGATTTATGATTGAACTATCTAATCACATGTAATCAAGTGAATGCAAAGCACGCAACGTAAACAGGTAAACATGCAAACACATTTAACATGCCTCTCAGTCCCATCTCTCTCTCTCTCTCTCTCTCTCTCTCTCTCTCTCACGGAGCGGCCAGTTCATGCTCGCCACACTTGAATGATTGGAATTTCAATAAATACGCACGATCTATAGGGAATATACAATGCCAACACTTGTACTTAACCTGCTCATGTCGGCGAATTCTTAGGAGAAAGATAACATTTTTTACACATTTTTCATTCAATACTTAAGTAAGTACTTAAGTTCCTTACATCATTATTTTTTAGGGACTTTTTGATTATGCAATGGGCCATTTGGGTACGAGTGTTTGCCACGATTACAAACTTGTTCGCCCTGCTCAAAAATGCGGTCGGACTTTTCGCTTGACGCGCAGCTCGCAAATATATGCAAAACAGAGATACATTCAAACATACACACTAACACAAACTGTGGCAAAAAGCAAAAGCTGCAAACAGGGCGAAGCTCAGAAAAAGTCAAACCGCAAGCAACAAGCGTCTCATTCGCGCTCAGCAAGCGAGCAGAGCCAAGAGCTACATAGGTTATGCAATTTTCAGCGAGACACGCTGCAAAAGCAATGAGCAACAGCAGCAGGAAGACTTGCTGACCGACTGACTGACTGACAAAGTGATGTGAACTTATTGACTTATTGGCAGATTGACGTAGCCGAAATCGAGTTTTATATCAAAATCCCATCTTCAACTGGGTCAACATTAGTAGGTCAAATATAGAGTTTGTGTTGCTTTTATTGTAATATTTTTTTTCTTTCGTATTTTGGGCTCTACATTTTGATTGCAATTAACGCAATTGATATTGTGGTTGTTGTTTGATGTCTACTTTTACTTACGTTGATATCAGCATATTGATAGGTTATTTTTTTCAGTTTTGCTGCGCCGCCTGCGGTGGGTGTTTGTTTTGATTATCTTAAGCTTTATTTCGGCCTTTGTTTAGCTATTTAAATATTAGTTACTCTGCCTTTACTTTTACCAACAACAAAAAATGAAATTTCGAATCGTAACGTAGCTGTGCGTTGCGGCCGCCAATCTTTTGCAATGTTCAAGTAGCGTTTTGCGTTTTATGCCCACATTTCTGAAATGTACATATATAAATATAAAAAATAAACAATTATTAGGTTTGGAGCGTTAATTGTGAGTTGCCTTATACATGCGCTGACTTGAAGTTTGACGAGCTCAAAGTGCATTTTCTTATTTGAGTCACAGTACGCATGAGCTGATTGTAGACTCGTTTTAAATAAAGTACACACAGCCATGCATAGTATAGTATTGATTGCTTTTCATATATTCCGGATGTAAAATTGAACTAACTAACAAATAGACATGTAAATGAAAACTACAAAAAATGCACATGCAAAGTACGACCCTTCTAGTTTTCTAACTTTTCTCACTCATACAATCAACATCTTGTGATTGCGTTTCTGCTAGTGTTTACTGTTAATGCCAACAGTTGTTGCGACATCCACTCTTTTCAACAAATATCATACCTATTTACGTCAAAAAGACGCTATCCACAACAACAATAACATTTTTTGGTAGCATTACTCATCTCTTAAACATTTATCATACAATTCAAAGGCGTATCAAACCAGGGTCTAAAAGTCGCTATCCACAAAAACAATAATACTTTCTAATAGTATTATTTATTGATTTGAAATAATTGATATACACATTTGACTTTGACACCTTTTTGGTCGGAAAGGCATTAATTGCTCTCCGCTCTCTCTATAGGTGATATTATAACCTTTAAAGGGTAGAAGGTATTTCTAATTTTTATCTGTAATAACGTAACAATGGTAACAGCACGAGACTTGCAATTGTTTTACGGGCAACATGAAATGCATTATTAAATGCACTCCGATAATATTATATAAATATAGAATTTCATCATATTAAATTGCGGTCGCCTCGCTGCACTTTGATGCGTGTCGCACTTCAATAAATGGGGTATGACTCCGTCAAGTGGATTCAATAGCTTTAATGGTTCTGCGGCACAGACAAGCAACAACATCAAGTCACAGAAAATAAATTAAGTGGCCAAGCCCATACATAGACAGATAATTTACTCAACTGGCTGTAACTAACAAAGAAAAAAGTGTTGAAACTGGTAAGAAACAATGTGCAACCTAAGTTGAACCTATGTCGAAACTTTAAACTCCTCAAAGCACATGTTCACAGTTTACATGGGATATTAAGGATAAATTATATATAGTTTTCATTTTTATATATAACTACATGTAGAATATTCACACAGTAAGTAGTGAAACAGACAACGTATCAATAAAATACGTTTGCGACGTATCTCTGGATAAAAATTATGATGTCGGCAGATTGAGTTCGGTGTACAAAGGCTTCAAAATATTTTGTTTCTCTTAATTGCGTCAGTTAAGCTCAAGAAAAATATGTAATCATTGTGTCTATGCGACTCATAGATATTGTAACATCACCATAAAGTTAATATACACTCGGTAAGAGTATACAAAAGCGATTGCTAATTATTGAGCAATATCGGCCAGGCAGCTGCTTTTTTTAAGTGGCCAGTGCACACAAAATAAATACAATGATATAGACATATCTACATAATTTCAATTTAGTATTTTATTTTAATGAGGGAATCGGTAAATTTGCTGCAATCTCCGAGGCAAGTTTCGCGCAACTATACTTAGCCAGATCTGTTTGCGTACCGGAAAATCCAAAATGGATTTTATGAATAGTTGAATATACAATTGCCTACTGCTTAATAATTTATATGCTGATGAGTTGCGTGCGTGGCATTAAAAAGTAAACAGCACTTGCCAGTTTCATATGACGGTCATTAAATTGGTTTTAAGGACAGCCGAAGCCCTAAAGGGCTGACATGTGTAAATGGGCATAGAACTGCTTTGGCTTACGGCCAAGTTGAGGAATCGTTGGCAATATCTGGGCTATACTTTCGCTCTCTGTTGGACTTGTGTTAGCTCTTTCTATTTCCATGGCGTTTTCATTTTTATTTTGCTTGATTTTCCGATGACATAATTTCTTGAAGTGTAAGTGTGTGTATCTGTGTGTGGCCAGCATATGAGTGTGTGCGAGCTTGCAATTGTGTGCGACACAGTTTTGTGTCTGCAACTGCTGCTACTTCTTCGGCTTTGGGTTCGGCAACGGCAGCGGCACTTGGCTGTTGCAACAACTTGCAAACCAGTTGAGTTTAATTTACTCATTGCTAAGTTTAGTTGAATTAATTGTTTTTGCAATTGTAGCAACTTGCAACTGGTTGAGCGGCCTGTATTGTATTGTTGATTTTCTAGCTCACCCGCACCAGCAAACAACAGCACGGCCATATTGTCATCCTTAGATAATCACCATTTTTTGCAGAGAATTTGGCAATCATGCTATCCAACTATTTTGCCACTTGCTTTCAGCTGTTTAAAATTAAATCTTAGCTGAGTTTTGCCATGAGCAAAGCACACTTGCAGCACACTTGACAAGCAATGCACGAATAAACCAGTCTATGCCTCATAGCTTTATTTAATAACTCAACTGCTGCGATGAAAGAGAATGTACAATTGCCACAATAAATAAATAATTTTCTCAATTACCATTTGACGTTACATAAACGAATACCGCACAGTAAAGAAACGTTCAGAAACTTGATGATATGAAAAGACAAGAGAACTTTAACAACTGTTCACCAGTTATTAACAGACATGTGAAAGACATAATTAAATTTTTAATTAGTCAAACGTTGACAAAAGTAATTTCTTTAGCGTTTTATTATCAATATTGATTTAAATGTCAGTGTGTGTACCTATTATGATGACATTTCAATGATATTATCGCAATAAATACATTGTTAACTTGAAGCTGACAGGTGTAATGTCATTAAGCTCGCTCATTAGGGCTAAGAGTTCAAGCAGGGGCCAAGACTAACAAACTTTCAAATTACAAGCGATCTGCTGCCTTAATGCTTGTAACAAAGCGTTTTTAATTGATCCATTAGACTCTGTCATTAAATGGCCACGCTACCAGTTTGAATTCAGCTTAAAAGTGCTTAGCTCATCATAAATGCAGCTATCCTTATGTATTTGTAAAAACTCCGATTGATTATTAAAAAATGTATAAAATCAACTGCAAACTATTTTTAATTTGTTTAATAACTACTTAATCGAAATAAACTAGAATTATATATTTGACATAATATTAAGTTAATCAGCGCAATTGCCTTGGTTTTAATTAAATGTCATCTAGATTTAAGAAACAGCCAAGAGCTTAAGTTAATTTGCATTATATAATACGAAAACACCTTGAACTCTGCTCAAAACAGTTGCTGCGAGTGACAAAGACTCAGAGATCTCAGGGAAAAAAATCGGAAAACAAAAGAAGCAAAAGCCAAAACAGAAAATCTAAAAAAAAAAAATAATAACGAAACAAAAGTGAAAAAACCCCGAGCCGAAAATACCAGTTCAAGTTGGAGCTTGAAGCGTTGCACACGTCGGAAATGCACGCAGCGAGAGTGGAAAGAAAACCAACCTTGACAATAAATTTTCAGGGCCCCCGACGAAGGTCGTTAGGTGCACAAAATGCGACAATGAATGCAGTTTAACATATATTCAAATACAATATTATTAAAGTTGTTGATTGCTGCTTGTATCTCTGTATCTGTGTATATCTCTATAAACATTTTCATCTGTGTATTTGTGACTGTGCAATGAAAATGCAAAAAAGTCACAACAGCTATTTACGCTGAACTTTGCTCGAACTCGTTAGCAACAGCGCATGCACGTAGACTGAGAAATACAACTGGCTTATAGTGTATCTTTAAGCCGCAATGCGGGCCATGCTAGCAAACTAAAGTTGACCTCTTGCCCAGTGCAGTCATCGTCGCCATACTTAATTATAGCCAATTAGAATCGACCTGGAAACTGAGCTCAACTGAGTTTTCTTGCAAGTGTTTAATGTTGTACTGAGATTCGATAATAAAAACTGATAGATCATTTGAACAACATATCATTAGTAAAGTAAATTGCTGTTGAGTGTTGAGTTGAGCAGCAGTTTTAAATATCTAATATAGATTAGATTGCAAATATATATACTTAACGGGACTTGATAATCAGGAACAATAATAAACACGGGCATAAACTCAGACGCTGATTTTTCATGCACGAGTATTAAACGCCTAATGATACTTAACGATGTGACGGATCGAATCTATAATCAGTAATCGCAAGAAGAGCTAAGAACACTAAAGGTTATTATAAAAATGTATAATCTACAAACTAGCTAACAAATACTCAGAGCTACGAGCTCAACTTCAAAATGATTAACTTTTATGATAATCAATAAAAAAAAATCCCTATAGCGAGCATTTCACATTTGCTTATTTGAATCGCTTATTCGGCAACATTTGAAAATATTCTATAAGCGTTTTAGGTGAGGCAGCAAGCAAAATCTGTCAATTTGTATGCGTAGCGGTTGAGCTGGTAAGTATTTGCACATTTTGAGTAAACAGTAGGCATGGCTGGGCAAGGGGTTTTGGCGGAGGTACAGTCACGTCGAGCAAACGTTAAGTTCGTTTTTATTTTATTTTTTAATTTTTAATTTGGTTCTTTTATTTTATTTTTTTGTTGGTCATGTTGACAATGTTGGAATGCTTGACAAAGCCGTAGCGCTCACAAAATAATTGAGAATAGAATGGGACAATAAGGCTGCAACCATTTGTTGTTTGAAGAGAATATTAATTGTTTTATTAATATTCTTATTATAATTCGAATAATTTAGGCAGTTGTTATTGTTCAATGTGTGGACTGCGATAATGATGTTTGCGAAATAATTTTCTGCAATAATGTAGCACTTCAAGGTGCCAGCTCGTCAAACTCCAAATCTTAAAAATCCAAATTTTGTTTTGTTTACTCAACAAATTTACACTTACAGTGTGCGTTCTGAATAAGTTTCCTGTCCAACTGTCACTGGGTGTGCGTGTGTAAGCGTGTTAATGTGTGTGTGGATTTATTGGAAAGAGTCGTTAAGTGGCGACAACTGTGCGTTTGTTTGCACAAGTCGTTGCAAGGCTGTTGTTTGTGATGATCCTCTTTGTTGTAATCCACTGGCAGATGATTGCTCTTGCACCACAGAAGACTTAAGGCACAAACTCGAATCGTATCTTGCAATATTCAAACACGCGTCGTATAATATCAATGACAAATGTGGTTGTTGTTGTTGCTACTGTATTCATTAATATTAGCACGCTGTATATCGTCGTATCGCTCTTGATCTTGTCACTAAATATCACGGACCGGAGCGAGTTCGTAATCGCGTGCGTTTCGCTTCAGGCTGCAACTAAGACTGACTTCAAGTCGCTGGCGAACTGAGACTTGAGCTGCGACGACGACGTTGACGTCGATGATGCTGCTAGCTTTGCACTTTACACTTTGCTAATGGAAGAGCAAGCGCTCTGTCTCTCTCTCTCTCTCTCTCTCTCTCTCTCTCTGTCTCTCTCTGTCTGTCTCTCTCTCCCTCTCCCTCTCTCTCTTTCTGTTGTTATTGAGTGCTTTTCGAAGCTGCTGCACTTTTTCACGTGCGTAAAGCGCGTGTTAACGATTCGTACGTGCTACCTTGGTGCTGCTTAAAACACAACTGAGCTGAGCTACGCGGCAGTTAAAGTGGCTTTGCAATGCGAGCGAAAGCACTCAAGAAAGCTCAAGCTCAAGTAAAACTGGCTTTGCTTTGCCTACGCTCTTTGCTTTGCGGGCCTGTGGCAAGAGCGCGTGGCGTCTGGTACTTTATATACCCTGAACACATTGCAAATGGGAAAAGAGGGCTTAATGATTTTGCCCAAGTGTATGTAACAGGCAGAAGGAAGCATCTCTGACCCTATAAAGAATATATATTCTTCTAAGGCTCAACAGTCGAGTCGATATAGCCGTCTGATAAAAAATAAAAAATTCGCTGCATTGGTGTTTTTTTTACTCTTCGGTGCCTGTATCTACTATAACAAAATGGGTGCACTTGAAGATCTGTGGGGAAATTTGTCAATAAAACTATTATATATTTAACAGCTGGGTTCAGGGTATATCGTAGTCGTGCTCACTCCACTACAGCCTGCTTACTTGTTTGAGCGTATTTTTGCATGTCGTATTAAAGTTTGATGGATTCGCTTGTTGTTCCTTTGCTTGGAGGCAGTAGCAGTAGCAGCAGCAGCTCGTTCACCTTCAAAGCATTCAGCATGTGCGCGCTTTAAGGGCACATAGCAATAAAGGTCTTGTCAGCTGCGGCAGTTTTTGGGTTTTTTGACGTCGTTGTTGTGACGTTGCCGTTGCTTTTATGTAAGTCGGCGACCTTGAGGCAGTGGACTTACGCGCTGTGCATAAAACCATGCGCTGCGCTCGCTTCTTCTTCTTCTTCTTCACCATTCACTGGCACTCTCCGGCATTGCATCATCAGAGTAAGAGTCAGGTTCTATCCCGAAAAGTCGACGCAACTGTTGCGTTCCGATAATAAGCTTATTTAAATTCTGACCTGATAAATGCAAACTATTCTGCTTTTTGGCTGGAGGAAACATTAAGAATCATTCAGAAATGGCAATAAAGTGCTATTATTTGTTTAATTTGTTTTTAATGCCACATATGCGTGAGCATTAAGAAGACACGATCGTCACAATCGCAGTCAAAGACACGTCAATGAGTTTGTTTTATTTTTTGGTATTTTTGTGTTGTTATCTCGCTGAAGTTTTGCGTGTGATCAAGGCGAGATTTAATGCTTAGTTTGTATTACATTTATGTGGCAAAGATTAAGTCAACAATTGAGTGACGGAAAAGTGTATGAATGCAGCAAAATCAATAGAAATTCGACGACAACAACAACAACAAAGCAGAAGAAAACATCAATTTGAAACTGTGTATTGCACAATTTCAATGTCATCTATATGTTAATAGTTTGAGGGCCTTATTTAGGGCATTTCACTTGGGATACAGATGAAAAGAGAATAGAGAAAAAAAAACAAACAAGAAATCATGTTTAGTGTGCCGAAGCAAGAGTACCCTAAACATGTTCATATAATCCATCTTATTAATTTAAAAACATGGGAATTTTTTGGGTAAGGCAAACCATTTGTAAATAGGCCATTATAGGTGTATGTAGCAAGCTTATAGACAGCTACGAGTAACTGCACAAGCGATATTTGAATGTGCCGCGAACGTGGTGACTAAATGAGCATACCTTCTTCTGGTGCATATAAATACATAAACCAGCTGGGCGACATTTGCGCAACGCTGACATTGAAAATGCCCAACTGCCTATCATTGTGGGTGTTTGTTGGCCAATGTGCCATCAAATTGAGTGATGTAACAAAGCACGCATGAAATTTAAATTGATATTTGTATTCAAGCGCAAATTGGTCGATGGACAGTGCAAAAATGATGATGTTGTATTATATCTGGTAAAATTTGAGCCGATATTTTGTTGTATGTTGAAGCAACTAATCGGCAAGGTTGTCCCGTTATAAATAAACTAAATGCTGCCCTGTATAAAAGCTGCATATCATGCCCGGCAGGGCCATTAAACTGAGCCTTGTATCGTCTAATAAAATTCATATTTGGGGAGCTGCATTTTATGCTCAACTTTGAAATAAACTTCCTGAATATTGTACGTATACACGGTGTGCAATGTATGACCAGTAATATCTGTCAAATCAATGTAATTAACAAAACATATCCCTACCCATAAATAAATAAGTAAGCTGAGTGGTCGTTTGCAACGCACTTGACATCGTTTTGAAACTGTCAGCGTGCTAATGAGCCCTGCAAAGTGAGTTCCAAGCTAACCTGACAGCACTTCATCAACGCCGAAATATATTTATATATATAATATGTATCTATATTTTGTAATGAAAGATTCATGAATCATGATGATTCATCATCAGCCTACTCTTCTTTCAATACTAGCTTGTTGTGCATTAAGTTAGTCAAGTTAGTCGGAAGCTAATTTGCGTTGGCACACAGCCAAATTTATTATGTGATAGGACATCTGAAGGGTCAGCTCAGTATTGTCTCAATTTGTGCTTTTCATAAACCTCAAGTGGTACTGTACTCTTCAGTTTTCTCCTTTTATATAGTGCAACTTTCGTAAGAAATAGTTTATATCAATGTGAGGCACCCACACACACTCATGAAAATAAATAAATATATTTGTAGCATTATTTCGCTTAGATACTCTTACTATTGTGTAAGATCTGATAGTTTCCTTTGAATTGTAAGCAATTCGTGCTAAATTTGCTTATAGATGAGCTTGGTAACGTTAATTTATAAAGCTTTATTTAATACACTTTACAAACTAAATCGAAGAAAAACAATAGCAAAGAGCACAATTTGTTTTTTGATTTCAAGCACCAACTAATCGTCTTGGTTTCAGTTTAAACGGCAATATGTGTTTCTTTTTCTGTTTGTCTGTTTGTCTGTCTCTGCTTGTCTGTCTTCAGCTTTTCTGGCAAGTCATGTGGCGATTGGAGCTGCTCTTTGCCTTGAACAAGTTTATTGACTTCGCTGCTTGGTCAGTGCATCAAAAGGCAGCAGTTCAAATGAAAAGAAGTAAAGCTGAAACGTATCAACAACAGCAGCAACAGCAATAACAGCTAACGCAAATGGCAAATGACAGTTAAAGAAATTGGTTGACAATATTATTTGGCTTTTGCCCATGGCATAAATTTAACAACAATTTGTCGCAGGCAGGCAGGCGATGCTAGTCACTGTTTCAGCATTTGGCTTTACAATGTGTCAACATTTGAAATCTTCATTTTGTGTTGTTTATTTCATAGCATTTTAGCGTCAGAAAGACGAACAGGCCAAAACTATGCCCATTCATTCATTCATATAAACAATTTAATTTCAGTTTCTTTGCGAGTGCTCTCAAATCGAGCACAAGGCCGCAGCTGTATCATGGCGTTGATAGAGGAAGCCGCTGGGAAGCAGCTGATTCGGCGCTATTGCCTCAATCTGTATGTGCAACTTCAGAGCAGCAAACTGTGCAACGGCAGCTCCACCGTTAATTGTATTTCAGCGCAATTTCAATCTAAAGTCGACTCATAAAAATGCCTTGCTTTGCGCTTGCCGCTTAACGTAATTTCATTTGCGATAAATTTTCCCTTTCGCTTCAAACTTGTTTGCTCTTGCTGTGTCCTAATCACATATATCTTTTATGTATATATATATTTATATATATGTATATATATTTTTTTTTCGTTCGCAATTTTATTGCAGTTGCCACCTGGTCGTAAAGCTTTTAGCGACTGCTGTAAAGCTTTCCATCGTGCCAGAGCACAGAGCTGAACACGTGATGGATTCGTTGATCAATTGAAATCTAAACAAGAAAATGCTACAAAAACAATTGATCCATAGCTAACAAGTAATAAATTGGGTAAGTTAAGCTCAGATACCTGGTAACGCTTACCCTCTGTCCGTTATTTCCATTATTGCATTTTACATTTCTTGGAGGAGAGAGTAAAATTCTTTAAAAAACCTAACCTTTTCTTGAAATTTATACGATAAAAATTTAAAAATGTAAAAAAAATAATAATTTTACGGTAAAACTTTGCGCCAAAAACGCTCATCACTAACATGAAAATGAGCTCAATGGTTTGTCCGGTTGTACTGCTTGTTGATGCTTCTGTTGTTTTTGCTGTTGCTGTCTTGCTTGCCAAATATTATGCAATTCTTCAAGCAGAGCTTAAATCGCTGCTGCAGCGCTTAAATCGCTAGGCCAATGCAGAGGAACACAGACGCAAGCACCTCAATTTATTACAATTTGAATTTCTCATAAAAGTCACACGCACTGAGGAAATTGCAATATTTTGCTGGATATTGTTTGTTGCCATGTTTTTTTCTTTTATTTATCTGTGGCTCGGTCCATTTGAAATCTGAATTTAACTTTGCTATGCTTATTTTTATTTATTATTTATTTGATTATGTTTTTTGTATGGCTTTTACTCACCGCTTGCACAAAAATGGTAGAGACTTGGGCAAAGGTTCGTATACAACCATACACGCCCCAAATGTGTCAAGGTCTTTTGTAAAATTCGACTGGCAAATGAGCGAAAGATACTTTTATGCGAAGCAGCGACTTGAGCCCAAAAAGCTAGTGGAGCGTAGTCACAATGCGCTCGAGATTCAGACATTATCTCCGTAATTATGCGAGGAAAAACTTTGGCGTATAGTGAGCGCCATTTGACTCAAATATTTGGCATAGGCAAAAAAAAGCACAAATTTTATTGAGCGCCTTGTGCAACGCCTTTTTCAAAAGCCAACACACATCGAACACTCTTAAGCCAATTAGCGTACTAGCTAAATAGGCGTTAATGGCAAATGCAAACAAACGCAAAATTGTTTTAGTAGTGGCAAATTCGGTATAATACAATGCACGGTCTTCTTGCACTAAGTGAAAGTATTTAACAATATTGGAAAAAATATGTATTGTAAATGAGAGAAACGCAGGAAAAAAAATAAACAATGATGTCATTGAGGTATGAGGTATATATATCGGAAGTAAGAACAAAACCCAAACTAGATCAAACTATCTGCATCTATGTCAATATAAATAAATACATTTATGTATCTCTTTTTGCATTTTATTTTATTAGTTTTCTATTATCTAAAATTTACCATTTATCAACATATATACTTATAAATGGATCAATATGTATAAAATTAATAATAATAAATAATATCAGCTCTTGAAACCTCGAATATACCACATTATATGCACATAAATGACTAAAAATGTATGTGACTTGTTTTGTAAAGAATGATAATCGAAATTCTGCATATACATATACATATACATGCTTGGGTTCATTTACTGTTCAAATACGAGTTAGTTCCAGCTCTTTCTTGATTTGGCCAGAAGTTGCTCGAAAACGTTTTGGGGCAAGCGAAAATAAATTAAATATTGCTGGGACTTACGACAGTTGCGTGTTTTGACGTTCATATCACCCAGCCAATGCCCGTTTAGTGTTAAGCTGCTCATTTCCTAATAATCTCAATGGCCTTTAAGGCAATAAAGGTTCCAAAAAGCCATCCCAATGGTCAATGAGTTGAGCAAGTTAAAATTTAGTTTCCACAAACTTTGCACAAGCAAAAAATCGTTGGAAAGGCGCAATGAACGTGTTCAGTGTTATTCTTAATGCTACTGTAATTGTTGTTGCTCGAAGATTAATGTAATTTGCTTTAATATCGCTGGGCGACTCTGATCTTTGGAGCCAATTAGAGCGGAGTAGCGTCACGAGTGTCTACGTGTGCTGAATTAAGGTCGAACTTTGCTTTAGTGAAGTTGAGAGCAAAGCTCTTTCAAGCTTTCATTTTGTTCAGCACTTTAGAGCGCCACCTGGTGCTTTCAACTGATAAGCTTACTTAAAGCTTACTAGAAGAAGCACTTCAAAGCTTGCTGCTATGCAACGCTCTTCAAACTGCAAGCAGCCAGCTTTCTTTATTTGTTAGTACCAATTACGATGCAATTTTGAACGAAAAGCTAATTTGAAAAAAAACGAACATTTGAGATCATATAAAACTTGCTATTGGTATTTAGTTGCATGTCAATTGAAGCACCGAAAACAACAACATCAATAATTAAGAGCACGCCATCTCTCGCTGCCTAGTCGAATTTATCGGACAACCCAAAATGATTTTCATATGCAGTTCGGCTTAACTGGTTAATGCGGAAATAAGGTTGTCAATTGTTTACAATCGTTTAATGAGTGCCGCCAAAAAAACACCCTTATCCCGCCAATCTACATTTAATATGCACAATTTTAAAAGCAAGCTAAGCTATTTAAGAAAATTGCCCAATGTTGATTAATATCCATAGTAAACAAAAAATATAGCACCACATTATAAATGAACGGCAGATTTGCAAAAGCGAGTGTCTTCATTAAAATGAGAAATTCGCACGTATATATATATATATATATATATATACATATATGTAGATCAGCGTGTCCGAGACCTGCTTAGCAAATCGACGCAATTGAATAGCATTTTATTGAAATGATTTTCACACATTTGCCCACTGATGCAATGAGTCGTTCACTTCATAATAATAATGGTTATCTGTGTTTAGTTGTGCTCCTAGTGAAAATATTTAACTTGAAATTTGTCATACTAAATGCAAACTAACACTTCAGCGATTAATAAGCCCAAACGTGAAACGGCCCTGGATTATATTTTGAGGTTCCTCAACTTAAATACAGCTCCAGCTCGCTCATGAGTTAGCTATTAATGTACTCACAAATATCTATATATATATATATGCAAACATATGAGTTTGTAGATAGGTAAGTCTACAAATGCTCGTAGAGTTGTAATATGTATTTATATAATTGCAAATTTCACTTCACGTCACTTTTAGTTGTCTAGCTTAAGTGCACTTAAAACATGAAGCTTAATAAGCATGACGTGTAAAAAATATCTGCAAAATATTGAAAATGACGCGATTTACAAATTACAGGTATTGAAGTTATGTAAGTCCCCATTTCAAAATAGAACAAAAAAAATGAAACAATCCATCTCAGTTATTTATAGTATTCAAAAAGTACTAACGAAACAAATTAGTGATCTCATCGGTCGAAAATCATCTACTAATGAGTTTTGGTTTTTTTTTGCGATGCATTTCAGACTAGCTAAGTCACTAGCCTCAGATAATCTCAGTTAAAAATACAAGCTTTCGATTTAAGGAGCCAACTGGACATAATAACTACGTAAGGCTCATTTTTTTTTTATTCCGTTCCTCGATTTATACATTTTACAAAACAGTTGAAACAGTTGTTTTTATAATAAGTTTTCTTTTGTATTAATAAGTGCTTCAAAAACTGAATTAGTAAACAGCTCCTCAATTACAACGTAAACCAACGGAAATCGATAAGCGAATAATTTACAACAAATTCAAAGCCGACGACTTTTGTTTTGATTGCATTACTATAGAAAAATAAAAACAATCACTTGGGCAATCACTAAACAAGCACATTTAAGTGTAGATATCGCATCTGCTTTGTTTTTTGCGAGCATTTCTTCGTTTCACTTAATTGTTGAGTTTTTAGTGTTTAACATAGTCATTAAATGTGGTTTGCACCGAGTTCCGTTTTTTGGAGCTTTTCCCATTGGCGTAGCTTTCGAGGTTATTAAGTCGCACCTAAGATTAAAAGTTGTTGGGCATGTTAAAATGTGACTCACATGGCACTCGGATCCGACCAGCTGAAATGACGTTTTATCCTATCAAAGTCCATGACCGGCAGTTGCTGCTGCTGCTGATGGTGATTTTGCTGCTGTTGGCTCAAGGTTGCCTCTTTCTTGGGCGCCATTTTGAGTACTTCCCCTGACTCAACGCTTAAGGAGCCGGCGCTCTAGTCAATGGTTACTAGAAATAGTTGCACAACTGGTTTTGCCTTTTTTTTAGTTTCGGCTAGTAAACAATCGTGTTTATTTCAATCTTTGGCTCGCACTTTGTTTCGTTTATTATGCGGAGATTCGCGCGCGTTCGAACAGTGCAGAAAGACAGCAAAACAAAAGACTTAAGCAACGAACCTCATGTTCGTATCGAATTTGTTACTCAAAAAAAGATTTTGCTTTTTGTTTTATTATTATTTAATATTGTTGTTGTTTTTGCATTTGTTATTGTTGTTAGTATATTACTCGCTTGCCTTAGCCAGCTTGCTTTTTTTTACAGCTGCGACTCTAACAGCTGTTTTTGGCACGAGGCACTCACGCTTGTGTAGACGTGGACGAAGACAAATGCAGCCGACAACGATAACGACGCTGCTCAATAGCGTGAAGGCAACGACAACAATAAACGCTCACAGGCAAATCACGTAATTGGGCTTAAAAATCAAATTTAAAGTGCTCATATAAATAACAATTTTTTGCTTAAAATTCTTTATCGCTTATATGTTGGCGGTTCTGCCTGTTGCGCTGCCTAACGCGCCGAAGTTGAAAACGAAACTGAAAGCATGCAGAGCCCGTACTATACTCAAGAGCTGCCAAAATGTACACATAACATAGAGAGAAATATATATTTAGAGGTAGTAAGAGAGAGAAAGAGAGAGAGAGAGACAACCAGTATGCGAGAGCATGCCAGCTGTTATAATATGTAATGCTGTGCTGTGGTTTTCTCATCAGTAGTTAAAGGCAATGATCAAAACTTGGGTTGCAGTTGAATGCAAAGGCAACGAACTTATTGCGCCTAGACGAAAAATCCGATGAAAACAATTGTACATATAAATTGGCTAATTTTCTTAATTTAACTCATAGAAAATCTAAAGCATTTACAATTAAAATTTTTGTAGATTCAAATAACTTACGAATCGAACTCAAAATCAAATAACTTAAGAAACAAACTTGATATGTGAGTTGCTTCCATCTGCAGAGCAATGAGTCAATATATCGAATTGATGATATTTTGCCTTCACTTTATTGATTTTGAATTGATGCTGTACATACTCCCACTGTGCCATCATTTGACAGTAGGCATTTAAACTTCGTTAAGACTTCGGTTCAATTCCGCTATATACATAGCTGTGGGCAATCAACTTAGGGTCTTAGGGGAACCGAATTAGTGTCAAGTTAGTAACAAACAGCAAAAGAGCTGTTAATGATTAACAACCATGAACTGCGATGAACTTTCTTGAGCCGCTTATCAAACGTTGTCCTAGGATGATAATTTTATTTTATTTTCGCTCTATTTGTTGAGCGGTGAAATTGAACCACAAAGAACTACGTTAACTGATTTAACCATAAGATGTTGTGAGGCGGTGAAAATATGCTTTCCATAGGCTTAATTCACACATTTCCGTTAACCGATGGGTGACGGGTGCCGCGTGCCGCGTTTAGTTCAGGCAAAATTCGAAAATCGCATGCTGCGACGATTCAATGATATTGATTACCACTCTATGGCGATGGCGTGTTAAATCTGAGCTTATGTAAGTCCCACTGGGTAGCGCAGCAATTACTTCTTTTTTTACTCTGCATTTGTAATGCATTTATGCAAATGCCGAGAAGCCGAGCGGCATTGAGAGACGAGCAGTGAAAGCGTTTGCATGCCAAAGTCTTGCGCAAATTGCAGCAGGCCCATCGCTTTGTTTGAATATTGATTTCATTTGTATGCAAATGGTCAAGCAAAATGCCGAGCAAAACAAAACAACAAACAACAAATGCAAATGCAAATCAATGACGTAGAGGCAAAATAACGCACTCTTTTTTCTTCTTTCTCTTTTGTTTTCTTGGGCCAGGCAAGAAGTCAGGCACATTTTCGGTTACCTCATCCAAGTCGACGTCGTCGACGGCATCGTTAAATTGCAACAATTATTGTTGCCACTGACGCTGATAGCGACGTCGGCGTCACTCTCAGCAGCGGTATAAATGAAAAATCAATGAAGCAGCTAACAAACGTTGCCCAGAGACGACGAATGTTGTGCGCAAAGAAAAGGCAGCTAAAAGTGCCGCATAAAAAGAAAGTTTGAAGCACAACTTTTTTGTTTTTGTTTTATTTGCTCAATTTTATTGCTTGCCTTCACACACACGTTCGTAGTTTGATTTCTGTGTCTCCAAACCATTCGATTTGAGTTCACAAATGTTGCCGGGCTGAACAAACGCTGACATTTCGGCTTGTCATTTGCCAGATCCAAACGCAAGACACGTCCACATTCACTAAGGAAACGGTAGCAGAAACACAAAAAAAACTCATGAGCAAAATTGAAATGGCAGGCAGCGCATTTGATAATTACCTCAACAAATCGAAAAATATACACAAAACTAGTTATTTGTAATTTTCGTTGTGTTGGCTTTCGCGCAAAACAAGTAAACAACCAAAAAAAATTGCAACATTTGCCGACGGCGCCAAAGAATTTGTGTCAGGCGCTTGCACAATGACCATACCAGTCACCATTGCATTGCAGTCTACGCCTTGCACATGGGGCGTATGAGCAACACCAGCCAGCCAGCAAAAATCGGTGACCAGAAGACGTTAAACAGCAATTCGCAAGAGCATTACATAATTTGGCTGGGGCAGCTGGTAAAGCTTCGTAAATGCGCACTTGACGGAAGTTCGGAAAAATACAAAAAATACAGTGCCTATATATGTACATTCCTATATAAATAAAAAACTGGTCGGTTCGAAAAATTATCGTCAAAATAGATTTGTTACTTACATTTGCTGTGTGGTGCGACAACGTCGGCGCTATGTGGAGTAAGCCAATAAGTAAATTGGCCAAAAGCGATAGGCAAATAATAACATTGTCAGTAAGCAACAATTTCCACCGACAAATGGTCAACAGACACAACAACAACAAGTGGGCAAGTTTGATATCCGGTTTTAAGCAACAATAACATTTTTGATGGAGGATACCAAAATGACAATATTCAAAAGATTTCAATTTTTACTTATCAGCAATAGATAAAATTGGGTTTTCAATATTAACAGCCAATATTCATTTCAATTTCATTTCAATTCATTTTTTAAGGAACGATAAAATTAACTTTAATGATATCATAATCTTTTATCTCAAAAATTCAAAAATTCGCGCAAACCTACGTCGAACAACCATCTCTGTCGCACACATCAGTGTTGCTTCGCAAGCAGCGTCATCTATGCAACGCGCGCATAGGGTTGTATTTACAACCATCTAGCGGGAAAACTTGTAAACAATCAGGGTGTCAAGCGAAAAAAAATTTGTTTTATGATTTATATTCTGGCACGCAAAGCGTAAATATTCAGTCAAATATTCTAGTTGAAATGATTACAATCAACTTTAATTATTGATAGGTTTTATGAAGACAAAAAAATAAAAAGTGATCTAGCGAAAATCTCTTGCTCTCTTTTTCTGATCTGAAGCGATGGCGATAGTTTTACTCGTACATTCAAAACGATATTTTGTCAGCTGAGAGAGCAAGGCAACTCTAGCAAAAGCCGCATTTTTTACGTAAACTTATACAGTTTGTCAAATCAACAAGTTTTTGTTTGTGAAAACAGTGAAAAGAGGTAGAATTTAACGCTTTTAACAGCTTTCAAACGAACTGAGAATATGTTGTACACAACAACGCTGCTCTCACGGGGCTCCATCATCGGTTCGCTAATTAGCAAAGTCAGGCAAGTTGTAGCCAAAAATAAAGACACCTCTACACCGACCAATCCAATCAAATCAAACAATTTTACACCTACGCTCAGACCATTGGCTGCTGCTAGCATTAGCCACAGTTCGGTGCTGCAGTCGCGGACGCTGGAGGAACAGATCGGACTGCCGCCTCGACCAAAAAAGCCGCTGACGCCATATTTTCGCTTCATGCGCGAAATGCGCCCGAAGTTGATTGCCAAAGACCCAAAGATAAGCACCATTGAGGTTGTGCGGCAATTGTCAAAGAACTGGGTGAATGTTGATCTCAAGCTGAAGGAGCGCCTGCAGTCCGAATACAAAAAAGATCAGGAGATTTACCTGGAGCAGCGCACCAAATATGATGCAAAGTTGACCGACGAGCAGCGTGCCGAAATCAAACAGATGAAACAGGACATTAGCGATGCTAAAGAGCGCAAACAGCTCCGCAAACGTGTCAAGGAGCTGGGACGCCCTAAGAAGCCGGCATCCGCCTTTCTGCGTTTTGTAGCCAGCGAGCGAACTAATACGCCGCAAACGCCACAACAAACGTATCGCGAATGGCATCAGAAGGCCACTGCCAAATGGACGCGCCTCTCCGACGATGAGAAGGCAGTCTACTTGCGGGAATCCCGCAATGAACTCGATCGGTACAAGTGCGTAGATCCCCGATTAACTCTATACATAAGCCAACTTGTGTATATATTTATATTTTTATTTACATTTATATTGATATATTTATTTATATTTATATTTTTGTATATTTATTTATTTGCCTTTGCAGAACTGCTATTTCTATTTGGGAGGAGAAAATGATACGACTGGGCCACATCGATGTGGTGCGTCATGGCAACCTCATCGATCCACCAGAGCCCAAGGCACGCAAGTCTCAAGCTCAAAAAGAGAAATAGTCTGAACAACAACACGTCATCTATCATCACATGATTTTTGCATAAGAACTACTAATTTTCAAGTTAAAATTGCTAAATTCATAACTCGTCCTTATCAGTATGAAATAAGTTGGTCCCTTCAGTTCTTATTATTCTTCTTGAATAATGTAAATAGCTTCAGCATCATGCGTTAAATAATTAAAATGTTAATATTTTCTTCGATTTTCGTAGATCGAACTAAATTTCTTAGCTACGACAACAGTGACTGTAACTCCTATATTGAGAAAGTAATTAACATGATCGTCGCGTGACAAATGTGACTAAATTAAAAAAAAAAAAAACTTAAATAAATATTCTTCATTTTATGAAAATGGAAATTGTTAAATTTGTAAGGAAAGTAAATTGCATCATGTATTAGATTATTAAAAATTTAATATTTCCTAGTTCAGGTGAAATATTTATAGATATATTTGGATTTCCGTAGATTTTGGATACTCTGAAGTTTCTTACTGAAGTAAATAATTAACATGGTTGTCTCGTCACAATAGTCGGTTAATTTAAAAATTAAGAATATTAATTTTGTGAAAGTTTAAATTGTTAAATTCCAAACTTGTCCTCTTAAGTATGAAATAAGTTGGTTCCTTCAGTGCATATTGTTATCTTTGAATAATGTAAATAGCTCCACTATCATATACTAAATAATTAAAAAGGTTAATACTTTCATGGATCTACTCTGGATTGTCTTAGATTAGATATTCTGTCTTATCTAACGCTGATATTAAGTAAATAATCATCTCGTGCCCAAGTTGGGCTAATTTATAAAATTACATTAGATATGAACCATTTATCTTCCACACCTAGGCGTTTCTTTAATATGTTAACTAAACGACCTTCAACCGACACGTGGTTTAGGCCGGATTCTTATGCGTGTGCCAGGTGGCAAACACGTGTCTGAGTCTTACGGGGTTAAGATCACACTGGATTTTTAGTTGATTTAACACGGTAATCGACACAGTTTTCATCTATCTGCGTAGATCACGGTAAACAAATATGCAGTAAATTTGTCACCTCAAATGCGCAGAACAAAAAGAAACTTTTCAATTAGCATTAGTACAGTCTGAACATACACATATAAATATATTTATATATACACATATGTATATATGTAAAATGAAATGATTGCGCCGTCACAACCGCTCGCTGCTCAAGTCAGTTTCGAAGTGAACGAGGTGCTCAGCGCCGAGAATTGGGATAGACTTGGCTGGAGAATGAAGATAGGCTGGAATGCTGCTGACTGGATTGCCATTTCCAATGGTCAGCGCTCTCATTCTCTAAACAACTTTAAGAGATACACATGCACTGAGGCATTGTTACCATATTAAGTTTTCGGATGCTCACTCAATGAGCATGAAAAATTGATAGGCTCAGCATTTAATTGCTTTTGCTCTTTTTTGAGTTTTGTTACATATTCAGTTACTCTCTGGCTGCTCATTCCAGTGAGAGTTGCTGCTTTGAATCAGGTATCTCTTTATTTTTGTTTTGGACAGGTAGTAGTAGCAGGTAGTTAAAATTCATGGCTTAACATTTTCATTTTAATGCTACCTGTGCTTGCAGCACAACAAATGGCTAACAAACGAACGCTATGCTAATTAAAAAACAGTCAAAAATAATATTGTGTAAATTGTGGGGTTCACTGCATGTGTTCTTGCTTGGCGCATGGTCACAGCTAAATGCTTCAATTGGCCGCCACATTCTCAAGCAAGAATTTATCTTACCTCTGATTTTTGACCAAATAACACGTTCTTGCACAGCAGAACTTTAAGCCATTCCGTCGAGCAATTGCGAAAGCCATATTGGTAAAACCTTGAGCCACTCTACAGCCAAAAAATCTAACTGTGTACCCCGGCCAAGCCAGCCCAATAAAATATATGTGTAATTTTCGGCAGAAAATGACAGCTTGAAAAATGCACAAACAAAACGCTTACAAGTACACTCATAAAAAGATCGGCCTATTTGTGATGCCAATGTCAAAATATGATTTAGAAAGTAAATTTCTAACATTTATGGTTCAGGCTTTATAAAAATCAGTGTTTGCATTTCTAAGTTTCAGGGTGGATTTTTCTTAAATATAGAAATCAAATTTATAATAAATAGAAAATATTTTTTTCTGAAATTCAGGTTAGGTAATATGAAAAAAATAAAAATATATTTTTAATGACAAGAGAAACCTTCTATTTTTGTTAAAATCTAGAACGACATTTTTTTGAGTGTAGCAAGCAGCTAGTGGCAACAATGACACACGAATAGAATCTGAGACTACTGTGCTGCATTGGAGATCCAGCGTCGCCTTGGCGTCCCAGGGGCATTTGCTGCATACGCTTAAATCATTAATATTTGTATGTGACAGTAAAAATATTTATACAAACATAAGTATATACATATGTATGTATATATGCGATCCATGGAGGCAAATAAAAGTCTTAATGTTCTGTGCTGGGCCAGCCAACTGGAACCATTGTGTATTGTTGCTGGTAGTAGCTGCTTATTAGCCAGTTTTGCGTTGTGTGTTTGTAGCTTATTATATTTGTTATTAGCCCATAACATTGCCGAGTTGAGCTGCGGCTTCTCCTAGCTCCCTTGTCTCCCCTTGCCAAGTTTCGACGATTTTAGTATGAACTGGAGGCCAACATGTTACATTCGGCGGGGCTTGTGCAACCAAAGTTCTTTAACAAAAAAAAGTTTTGGATTGATGTTACACTTTTTTATTGAACAGTTTGACTCGATGCAAAAATATATATTTATAAGTTATGTTTGAATTTGTTCATATTGCATTTATAAATTACAAACAAAATTCCCAAATCAAATAATTCTATAATAACCAAAGACTTTTGTATGTCCGGGCTTCGATTTTTTTTTTTGGGCTTGTTCGACGTAGCCACTACAAAGAAATATACACATATTTATCAACTATCCTATGAACCTAGAAGAATATTTACATACAACAAATTTTGGACAAATATAAAGGCAATAATTTAATACTCTGAAAACTTCAACTAAAATGTGACGTGGTCTTCTTGCTGATGCTGATGTAAACAATTCATATGTGATTTAATGAATCAACTCCAAACTAGTGGAGTTAACAATATGTATGTATGTACGCGGATGCCAAAATGAAACAATTCACTAAAATAATAAAACAAAAGTTGGGGAGTTAACCTCGCTTCCCATTGGCCTGAGCATATGTGTGGCTATCCTCCGAGGGCGGACGAACCCAGCCTCCATAACGTCGCTCCATTTCGCGGGCAACGGCCAGACAGAGATGATCTTGGCCCGGATTGGCCACGACTTGTATGCCCATGGGTAGATTGCGACGATCCAGGCCAATCATACAATTGGTCACGGGCAGACCCAAAGTATTGAAGATGGCCATATACATCGGTTCCAGCAGCTTGTGATAGATCTGATAATGCTGATGGGCGGTATTGGGGAATGTTGGATAGAGAAAGACGCCATCTGTGCCGAGCAGCTCCTTGAATTCAGTCTTGAGCGCCTCTATGATGCTGGCCAAATGCTTGTGACGCGAATTCGGTATTATTTTCATAAAATTCTGCAAATGACCGAATATCACCGAGGGCAATATGCTGTCCGAGCAGCCAAAGAAATATTTGACGGTCTCCTTGCAGACGGTCTTGGGCTGTTCACCCTCCTCCGTCTTGTGGTAAATGGTCTCAATGTTTTTCATCGTCAGCATGGCCGATAGCGATATATCGAGAGACCATTTCATTTTGCGTATATTCACGCGTTTCGCATTGAAATCGCTGGCCACTCGATTAATGGCCGCGTGCAGATCCCGGCTAAGTGGACGCATCATTCCCGACGGCCCATCATTGTCCATGAAAAAGAAACGTATGCCATGCGCACTGACCGCCTTGTCCAGCGTCAATCGGGGCCCAGTCGGATCGCTCATGCACTTAAGGAGCAACGGCAAATCCTTGGCATAGCGGGTCATCGGTGCAATGGTGAAGAAATCACCCCATTTGGGAAAATCGCTGGTCGGATGATGGCCACGAAAGGAGACCGCATACGGTGTCGGCTTGTGACCCCAAATACCGCTGAACATGGCGGGCAGACGCGAGGAGCCGCCAATGTCCGAGGTGAGGCCCAACAGGGAGGCGCCGCTGGCCAGCAATGCGGCCTCGCCGCCAGAGGAGCCGCCTGGCGTGCGCTTCAGATCGTAGGGATTTTTTGTTTGGCCCGTCACATTGTTGTACGTCTCCCAAAGCAGGCACAGCTCTGGTGTATTGGACACCAGCAATATGATGCCTCCACAGCGCTTAATCTGCTCGACGACGGGTGCATCTGATTTGGCAATTTGCGGTGTCTTAAAGACGCGACCAGCCTGATTGGTCAGGCCCTTGACAGCGATGCTCTCCTTCACCGTCACCGGTATGCCCAGCAGCGGTGTGTGCTCTTCCATGGACTCAATGCTATTTATTCCCATTGCAATCACATTGTCGATCTCGCGCGCCTCTTCCAGCGCCTCCTCGAATCGATCCTGCACAATGGCATTGATTAGCGGATTTACCTGTGAATAACGTTACAATGTTTACGATATATAATATATTAACATAATATATAATAATTCCTAGTTTTTTTACCTGTCGACAGCGTTCTATGTAGGCTTCAACGACTTCTTCGCTTTTGATCTGCAATTAGAATGAGAACACAATATAAATCTTTTGATAATTTCCGCTCTTGGTATTATTGATATTATTTCGAGATATTTTATTGTTTCTCTTTGTTTGTCTTACAGCTTAATTGTTTGTGAGAACCAAGCAAACGACAAACACACAAAAGCAATTTATGTTAAATTAAAATCAATAAAAAAAATTCACATTCATGCACCATGGGCAATTTTATTCTGTCTGCTGTGCGAACGACAAAAAAATGCGATCGCTCCAAAAAGCGTCATGGCGTATAAGTAATCTGCCGATTGCGTTGTCAAAGAGAGAATATAACAACTAAAAGCTGGGCTTTTACTTATCGTTTAGCATTCGCAGCTCAAATTCTTTTATTTAATCGACAACTTCACCATTGCGATACAAATAGTTCCGATAGCAATAGAGGTCACAATTCTTAACTGTCCAAACTACTCCTTGATCAACTGCAAAGATTTCTTACCAGAAATCATCCACTTTAACAAACAAAAAGTATTTTCATGTGTGAGATCATTTTAAAAGGTTGCCAATAAATGAAGAGCCTTTGTCTTAATCACTTTAAGAAATTACGCAACTGTTTGAGTGACTTAGTACTGGTAATAAATGATTTATTTTAAGACATCTGTATTTGGGCGCCTGTAAATTTAAGTTATATTAAGTAATTTACTGATTTAACTATTTCAGCTGTGATGCAAAGCACATTCAAGCACGGAAGTGTAAAGTTAATAATACGTTATATAGAAACTGATGCATATACACATTCATATATTATTAATTTAAGGCTACTTGACTTTTTCAATGACTTCCAGTGTAATCATTAATAAGATGCAGCATCAGCTCAAAACTCAAACTCGAACTTTGTATGTATCTGGGTTCAGATGGGGGAAGAAGGGCGCGCAAATTGCGTGGGGTATTTTGCAAAACCTGCGTTGTGCATAAGGCAGAAACTGACCGACACTCAGACAAACCAACTAAATACACAGCAGAGAAGGCAAACGAAAAACAATGGAAAAACCCGTAGCCGCAGAGCAATCGAATTCATCGGTAGTGTTCGAATTTTCTGGAATATTATGTGTCACTGTATACCCTGTATTAAAAAGTAAGCAAATTAAAGTAACTCACACAAAAACCTTAATCCCATGAAGTTCTTTCCGTGTTCCCACAAACTATTATTACTTTGTTTGCCTGACTGGACAATACTCATGCAATATTTTGTTATTCTTATTATTTTGTACTATTATTATTAAAATATTAAAAATAATACTCTGAGATTGTTTTGCTTATCATTTAATAATAATAGCTTGAAACATATTTTATTTTACTTTATTTTATTTTGTTTTATTTCAAATATATATTTACAAGTCAACTTCCTAGACTGCTAATTCAAAAAAAGCACAAGGTAATATTCCTTCTAGTTTGGAATTATTTTAAAGATGGCAAGTTTAAATTAATCGGATAGGTCCTTGAACACAAGTAAAATATAATTATTTCCTTATACTAAAAACTACATACAAACTCTCACAAAGAGTCTCTGTATCTTCAAATATCATATCTACTTGCATACATATCTTAATCACACATCATGTCCCCACTTATTGTTTAAATAAATTGTAGTCTCTGTTATTGAATGAGTTGAAGAGTGAAAAATAGTTTGAATAAACAAAAACAAAAAATTGTTTTCAAAAATGTACGTAAGCAAAATGAGGCAATAGTTATAGCACTGACAATGAAACTGAAATAATAAAAATCATAATTAAAATAATGCTCGCAAAAACCTCAAAATAGTGCAAAAAGAAATCTTAAATGTTATGTGAGAGACGAACCCGCCATAAAATATAAACAAACAAGGCGGCTTATAAGCAATTATAATAAAACAAAACAGACACAAAAAAAGAAGAAAAAACGCAATACATTTTATTATGTTTTTTTGGTCTTTGGTGTGTGTGTGTGTGTGTGTGTGTGTGTGTGTGTGTGTGTGTGCTGGCTCGATAAGGTCTGCCAAGTCATGACCTTAAGTGCTGTGTGCATGCGTGCATGCATGTGTGTGTGTGTATGTGGACCAATGAACGCAACGAATCTTACGGAGCACAACAAACCAAGCTAAAGAAGCACAGCAGAGACAGCAACAGCAAACCAACAAATTGTATTTATTTATGAGTATATTTCTTAAGTATTTGTACGTCATGCTCACGCGTTTATTTCAGTGGCTGTGTGCAATTTGAGGCAGCAACCAGATGTTATTGATATGGCCACGATAAAGCACAGCCAGGCAACCAGCCAGACAGATAGACAGCCAGTTAGCCGGGCGGACAGCTCTCTAGGCCGCGGCGGTTAGCTAACCCAATTGCGAATTGCGGCTCTGTTGGGGATTTCTACACATCTACAACTCAAAGAGCAGGTTACACATTGAAGAAATTGCAAAGCCGAATATGCATAGGTAAATGCTTTGTTTAAATTGGTACTCTGACTGACAGTCATCAACGGCAATACTACAAAATAAATTAAATCCCTTATAAAATGCATATCTATAATAAAGATCTTATCAATTTATATCGATTTTTCTTTAATGATTTGAATAATGACAATACAATTATTTTTGCTTAATAATTATTATAACTTAAGAAGTTGTTTCGTTTGTCATTTAATAAATTAATTTTAAGTAAATGTCGATTTTACTTTAATAATTTGATTTGTACTTAGAAATTTCTTTTGCAAAAAATTCTATTTGATGAACTGATTATTTTTCAAATCATTAAAAGCTGGATTTTGTACACATATTTTTATAAAAAAAATTCCAAGTAAAAAAACGTCATTATATTATTATACTTGTTGCTTAATGGATTTTTTGGGGGATCCGACTAGTCTTAAACTTTGTTTTCTGGCTATTTAAAACAATGTCTTTATAATAAGGTGAGCAAAGTCAAAGCCCAGTCGACATGACCCACTAATGGGCATCTACCTGTCAACAGCCAGTGGCCATCACCGGCAGCAACGTCTTTATGTATCAAAGTGTCTAATAGATGGGGCAACCACAGAGGTGTGGCCTTTGTTGTTGCACTGTGGGTCGTGGCCTGTAAATGATATTGTGGTTCGGTTGAGGTAAGTACACTCATAAAAAATCGCCACAAATTTTCGTAAGTTACCATATTATTCAAAAAGTAAGTTTCTAAATTTCAGGGTGAATTTATAAATTCATTTAAATTAATTAAACCCAGATGACAGCCAAACTTTAATATAACGGCCAGTAAATTTCATTACTAGTTTCTCCATTTTAGACAGGATTTTTAGAAACGCATTCCTTAATAATTGAAAATATTTCTAAAAAATAAAAATAAAATAAAAAAATCAATTTTTGTTATTGTTGATTTAGAGCAAGACTTTCTAATGTTGAGACTTTGTTTCTTATCTATCTATCTAAATAAATATGTCTAATTTATAGTCATATAGTCACATAGTTTATAAATGCAAATAAATTGATTTGGAAAACTGAACCAGCTAAAGTCTCATATATATTTCATTACTTGTTATTTTTTTATTCTCAGAGTTTGTTAGAAATGCATATCGTAATAACAGAAAATATTTCTAAAAAATAAAAAGTTATTATTAAAACTTTGTGATTGTCGATTTAGAGCAAGACTTAGCCATTTTTTTCTTTGTTATATTTAGGAATAATTTTTAAGAACAAGAAAAACTTTCCATATAGTAGAGCGATTCACCAAAATATAAGGCGATTATTTTTTCGCAGAATTGAATAGTTATAGTTAAATCGAGCATTGGTGTTACCTTTTTGGTGCGAATCAGTTTGGCCAGGTCGACGGCGGGTATCTCCAGCAGATGGCTACGGATGGGCGGCAATTTGCGCCGAATCACCTTGATGTTGGTGTAGCGGCTGTAGGGCACCACAAACCAGCTGAAGACAATCATGGCCGAGCGCAGGAAGCGCCGCATGATGTACCCCAGGATCCTGGAACACAGTAGCACAGCAATTTTGACGACTTTTGTGAAATTAGGCGAAAAAATAAAATAGCCAAAACTAATATTGTAACCAAAAAAAAGATACAACAATGCGGGCCCCAAAGTGGCTGTGGCAGCGGCAACGGCAGCGAACAGGTTGGCCAACAAGCGTCAGGATTGTGCAATATGCAGCTGGCCTGAGCACAGACAGACTGCAATTGCGCAGCGCCAGCAGCGACGTTGACGTCAACGTCAACAACGACAGCGGCTGCTGCGATTTGCGCTTGCACAACTTGCACTCGAGACACGAACGCGACACGAACTCGAAATACGAAAACGATTTTAACGATGGCTTAATATATATTTTGGCTTTACTTTTTTTTTTGTTTTTTTGGTCAGTTGGCTAATAACTAGTGTGGCGATAGTTTGTTGAGAGAGACTGCATCTTGTGCTATGCTGGGCAAAATCTAAACACTTGTTTTGGCAAAAAATATGCGTAACTAGTTTATTTGTTGTTGTTGTTGTATACGAATTTGAATGCGCTGCAAGCGCATGCGTATCGTTTCACTGGCTTTCATGTTGCAACACTATTTGTGTATATGAATATGTGTGTTATCACAATTGTTGCAGTTTGCAGATGAAACGGATCGCAACCAGCAGAGTTTTAATGAACACCAACCGCTTCATACAACGCGCGCTAAGCAAATACATGAGCAGCGAGTGCTGTGCATAACATTTAAAGCTCTGCTCGTCACAGCTCTCTCACGGCTGAGCCGAAAGCTCCAATCGGTTCAGCTTAAAGTTGCACTGCGCTCTCCCTCTCTCTCTCTCTCTTCGAAAGCGCAATAGATGAGACTTCAAATCGATCAGACCACAGGCCACTTGTAAATCACCAATTGTTCTGGAGGAAATAGTTGGCAATAAAATTAAATAGTAAACTGGGCCTTGACGTTGTAAGCCAATATCTGCGGTATGTATGTGTATTGTTATCTTTATCTGTCTTAATTCCGGCTAATCTGCAATTACACGCAACCTTACGAACTAAGCTTTGTTGCTCGTGTTGTTAATTATACAAATTGCAATAGATATGGATACATATATTATGGACATAGATCGGAACCAGATAGTTAAGATGAGATCGAGACATTTACTGAATACGTGATATATTCCAGAATCATTAATCTACAATTATTAATAAATATGTATTCGATTCTATGGTTAATTTTTAGGTATCGTAACATAAATATCGCGGGGCATTATTTTGTAAAATAATAATATTATAATAATAATAATAAAATTAATAATAAGATAACAATATATATGATTCTATTTTTAGATAAGACAAGAGCTCTGATGCCTGACGCCTATTTAAATTGCAATTTGGCATTTATACTGATTCCGTTTTGTAAATACTTAAATGCTTGTCTTTTTTTTCGATCATTGAGATTGAAATTGTTTTTTAATTGCGGAACTATTAGTAGCTAATGACATCCCACAGATTCACATTTAAGACAGCTAATATACCTGGATATACATATATATTAGTACAAGCTGAAAGTACTCCGAGATTCGCTACAATCTTAGTTAATGGCTCAAATTACAGTTGCGAAGCATTAACTTAATATCACGCAATTTACTCGACAAACATTAGACTAAAAGTAAGCAACAAATATATACTTTTTTTAGATGTGAATCTATTTGGCTTATTCCAAAATGCTTTCTGTCTGTAATATTCTGGAGAAAAATACATGGCCGGTTTTTTCCAGGTTGAATGCCAAGAGATAAAAAACGGCAACTTACAATGTTTGCAAGCGATCTGCTTGGTCATGTTTTTGCCCCTAGTTTAAACAATATGTAAAAACAAAATTGATGTTAAGACGCCATGACATTATTGTTTACTTAAATAGAATAGTAGAAAATTAATGTAAAAATGTGATTAATGATGAATTTAAATTTAGCAAAAATGTTTTATGACTTTTATGCTTTTATGTATGTAAACTTTTCGCTCTTAAGCTCATATTCAAATATCAATTAAGAGTAAGCCAGAGATTGTAAAAAAAACAGTATTCTTAAAAAGATAACGCTTTAGATAAACATGATAAACTATGCAAGAAATTTTCTACTTAAGAGAGAGTGAAAGAGAGACTAGCGCTAAGAGAAAATAAACGCTCAACTGCTGTTATAAGAAAAGAAAAAGTACGCGTATAGTCGTGCGCATAGTTTAGAATTTTGATCGAGTTAGTTGGCTGGAAAACTTTCCATTGTAAACAACACACAGTGCAGAATCCCACCACAAAAATAATAACAACAGGAAATACCAAAGTAAAATGAAATAGTAATAAAAAAAAAACAATATATAAACTGATTGAAACTTGGGAACTAGTCTGCAAAAGCTTTCGATGTGGTTACAGCGCTGGCGTCTCTGCGGCGTAACAGCAGCGGCTCGTCAAAGCTTGAGAAGCTTTGCTGCTGCTGGCAGCGAGAGCGAGATCGATAACAACAATAACAACGCTGGCAACTCGCAATCAACTTCAGTTGACGATCGTCATCCGTTGAAGGGTGTGCGGATATTGGACCTCACCCGCATAGTGGCCGGTCCCTATTGCACCATGGTGCTGGCCGATCTGGGTGCTGAAGTGATTAAAGTGGAACGTCCACATTTTGGGGATGAGGCACGCAAATGGGGTCCACCCTTCCTGGAGCACAGTGGCGATGCTACATATTTTCTGTCACAGAATCGCAATAAGCAAAGCATCTGCATTGATATGAAACGTGGCCGGGAACTGATGCAGGAGCTGGTGAAGATCTCTGACGTGCTCGTCGAGAACTATGTGCCGGGCACACTGGAACGCTACGGTTTGGGCTATGAGCAGCTGCGTCAAGTGAATCCCCGACTTGTCTATTGCACAATTAGCGGTTACGGCTCGGTGGGACCGTATGCCAAGCGTCCGGGCTACGATGTGATAGCTTCCTCTATGGGCGGCCTGTTACATATAACGGGCGAACAGGATGGACCGCCCAGCAAGGTGGGCGTCGCTGTGACAGATGTGGCAACCGGCTTGTATGCCCATGGCGCCATTTTGGCCGCTTTGCTGCAACGCCAGCGTACCCAACGTGGCCAAAAGATTGATGTGGATCTGCTGTCCACATGCTGTTCCCTGCTCATCAATGTGGCCAGCAACTATTTGAACGCGGGCACAGAGGCCAAGCGTTGGGGCACAGCCCATTCCAGCATTGTGCCGTATCAGAGCTTCGAGACGTCGGATGGTTATCTGACAATTGGCGCTGGCAGCGATACGCAATTTGTGGAGCTGTGCCGTCGCCTGGACATTGAGCAGGTGTCCCTCGAAGACAGGTTTAAAACGAACAGGGATCGTGTCGAGCATCGCGAGGAACTGGTCAATCTGCTGGGCCAAATCCTGGCGCGAGACACATCCAAGAATTGGATGCAATTATTTGATGGCGCCTCCTTTGTCGTAGGGCCTGTCAACAGCATTCGCGAAGTGTTTGAGGATGAGCACATTAGAGCTATTGGCCTGGTCAAAACCCTGCCACATCCGCGGGACATCAGCGTCAAGGTCGTCGGTTCGCCGGTCGTCTACAGTGAAGCACGTAACGATGCCCGCACAGCGCCACCAATGCTCGGCGAGCACACAGACGAGGTGCTCGCCAATCTTCTGGGCTATGGAGCCGATCGAATTGCCGCTCTACGCGAACAGCGCGTTATCCAATGATTCTGACAATATTCTAGACATTTCATCTTAAGTTCAATGGAACCGATTTAAACTGCATTTTAACCAACAAAAAAATGGTGATATTCCTTAGAGATATATTCTTGCAAGTTAAAAATTGTAACTAACTTTTATCAACATTTTATAAAAAATGATGTTCTAAAAATAATTAATTTCTAAAAAAAAATATCTAATCGCCTAAGTAATTTTTTGTAATATGATTCTAACAATATACTAGATAATTCATCTTAAATTCAATCATTTAATGGAACTGAATTAAAAAGGTGATAAGCCTCAGACATATCTGGTGTTAAGTTCACTCTTGAGAACTGTAAATATCTTAAATCGAAATTTTATAATTTTATTCAAAATTTAACTTTTTCAATATTATAATATTATAATAATCAGCCCGAATGCAACTGCACTAAATTAAAAAAATATAAATAAATAAATTGAAAAAAAAGGAACTGAAATTCGAATCAATTTTTAAACTGAGCAGTTTCAAAATTGTTTTACATTATATTTTCCAAATGGGCGACACTTTCTTCGCAAAAATAATAGTTGCCGTTGACAGACGTAAAATGCCGGTAAGTTCTAGTCGTGATAATGCCATCTCAGTCAGAAACCAGAATCCAAATCTCTTTTTGAACCCCAGTTTCAACGGGATCATGTGCCGTGGGTGGAGCGATCGCGACGCGATAAAATCATTATAATTATGTTCTATGCAATAATGCTGACGCTGGTTGTCAACATTGTTGTGTGGTTAGCTTTCGCGTGTGTTTTCGTAAATCACCACAAATTTGTGAAGTATATAAGGAAGCAGGCGCCAGCCACTTTCAGCCACATCGATAACAAGAACATTTAAAACACTTACTCGCTGATAGGATTCCAGAAGTCTAGGCACCAGATTATCGATTTTGGCCAAAATGTCACTGTTTTCAGAAGTCGCAAATACAAAAAGTAAAAGCGAATGGAAATGATTAAGGATACACATGAAAACAAGGAATGTGTAAAATGGTAACGCGAGTAAAACTAAAACTCGCAACTCACTTTTAAATATCTGAAACTAATAAATAAACTCAAAAACCACGCACACCGTTGTTGTTGATGAGCTGCGAGTGCGAGCAAAACTAATTCTGGGCCGAGTCAGTACAAGTGACGCTGCCTGCATAGCTGATGAGTGGTTTATTTACTCTCTGTTTTGCTATTGCTTTCGCCATTTGTTTGTGTGCAAAGTTCACATGCTGCACGGCTGAGAGTCACACGGACACACACCCATACCCACAGACAGCAAAGAACTCGTTTTGTACTTTGCCCTCATTCGTATTATTATTTATGTTGCATGATCTATGCAAGTGACCACAGGAAAAGGGAGCGCGAGAAAGAGAGAGCGAGAGCGAAAGGCAAGGAGAGAGGTAGAGAAAAGTGCTGGGAATAAAGGCAGATGTCAATCGACTAACGAAATACAGGAATTATTGTCCCAGCAGCTGATAACATTTAAGGCAAGGCTAGCTTTGTACGCAGGTAAACAAATTGTCGGCAAGCCATTATCTCGGAACATGTTTATTTATTGATTTATTTAATGTCGACTTTAACAGTCGACACAGAAAAGTACAAAAGAAAATATATATTAAATTAAATCAAAAATCAAATTAAATATTTAAATTTAAATTTAAAAAAATTAAGCAATATTCAAAAGATTTTAATTGGATAAAATGATTTTTATTTTTGAGAGCATCTTAAGACTCGGAAATATATATAATAGAATTTTTTTATTAAAGTCAAAAATAGATTCAATTAAATTAAAAGTACAATTGTATATTCAAATTAAATTAAAAAATGTTTAATAAACATATAAGATTTAAATGCAAAATGGTTCAACATTTGTTGCATGGATTGGGCAATACTCAGAAAAAACCCAATCAGACCAAAAAAAAATTGTTTTTCTGCAGTCGAAAATGTTATTCACGGAAAACTTTAAATTAAATACTCGAAATTCCATAATAATTATACAGATCCCTCAGCTTTTGGCAATTGGCAAAAATAAACATGTTCGTGTTGTTCTCGTAAGCCCAAGCAAATTCAAATGTCAGCGCCAATGCAAATGTCAAATTGGCCGCTCTGCCAACTCGAATGTGACAATCTTCGACGTTTCGCTTATCGCTAAATGGAAGTTATCGAAAACCAATCGATATGTATAATGCTAAATGATGTTAAATAATAATAGTAACAAATATTCTGATACTGTCAAAACTCGTCAATAATGATGTCTGCGCCACAAAAAGCAACGTTCTTTTCACGTAACCTGGTTGCTATAGTTATGGTGCCCAGTTTAATTGGTATACACTTTGGCTGGAGAATGTTACAAGACAACCGCACTTTGGTTGCCGCCGACGAACAAATTGACTTGCCACCAATTACGGTGAGTTTTCAATTTATTAATAAATGTGTTTAATTTAATATATGTATATTTAAATATTTTCCCCTTACAGCTGGCCAAATTCGCGTGGAAGCGACTAACAACTGACAGTAATAATCAGACTCAAGTTGTGGAAAAGGAAAGCTGCAGCCCAAAATGATAATAATATAAAAATGTTACTAGTTAAAAACTATTTATTGCATTAAAGTGTAATGCAGTGATTAAATCTAAAAGAACGTTAAACTTAAATCTACAGACTAACACATAAACGGACGACAGATATACAGATACAGACACATATAGACCTACACGTAAACAGACACATGAAGCGAAACAAATTCGAGTTTTCGGCTGCTTAGAAACTAATTTTTGTACACACTAAATTATTGCGTCAACGAGGAGTTGACGGTGAGATTATCGAGCTGGGCATTGAAGAGCACGTCGCTGATGAGCTTCTCGGCAATAATTCGTTGCGTGTGATTGATGGAGCGCAGTTTGCTTGCCACATTCATCCCAATCGCATCGTACTCGTCCTCGGGCCGATGCGATGACGCCGGCGTCGATGTTGTGGTGTAGGCGGTTGTGCCACCATTACCAAACAGCGGCTGGTAGTGATCCCGCCCAATCTGGATGGTCGGCACGGGCACCGGTCCATGGCCATTTGCCTGATGATGCAGGTGTTGTAGCTGCTGTTGATGGTGCTCCAGTGAATTAACCGCCTGGAAGACATTAATTGAAATTGAGTTTGACACAAGTGGGACGTGTTTTAAATTCAGATGAGATCGACAATTCAATACATTAATGAGATTGAATAATTATTTTCACTTTTAATCAATAAATTGCCAAATTTCCCGTTAGAAGCTTTACACAATCAAATGTGAGCATGCTGGAAGTACTCGCATTTCGTCTTACAGAAAATGCTTGCGCCCGCTGATAGTCAGTGTTTCTATTCAATATATATTCTTTTTGGGATCAAAAATGCTTCCTTCTGCACACAACCATTGTACCCTTTTTAATAATTTTCAATCGATTCATTGTTTTTTAAATAATTATTGTAATATATATAGCCTAAGTTTGTTTACCGCAGGCGCATTTAATACTAGATAGATCCGAAGCGCATCTCAACTTTTTGGTATTTTGTTTACTCACCTGTTGTATTTCGCGCTGTGAATTGGAGTCCAGCGATGTAATCTCCAGCACTTTGACCGCATGCCCGCCAGCCGCCGCCGCAGCCAGAGATGCCTGCGCGGATGTGGCCTGGGCAACGAGACGCTGATGCGCCTCCGCCACCTCATTATGGGCCACCTGGTGGGCCTCGTCCTTGACGAGAGTCACACAATCGGCGGGCGTCACCGAAATGGTGCTCAATGTGGCACCCTGACTGCTGACGACAACATTATTGTTATTATTATTATTGTTATTATTATTGGAGGCGACTTCGGTGTCGACTTCATCGACCACATTGGGCACAATTGTCTCGATGTGTGTCTGTGACTGTGAATGGGACTGTGAGTGGGGATTCGTGTGATGCGATTCGTCTTCGTAGTCCATCGAATCCTCATCGTCGAAATTGATGTGCAGTTCGCGCTTTGGTTTGCCGCCCAATTCATTGGAATGTCGCTTCGGTTTGTGATCGGCGATAAAGAGTAATTTATCATAATACCAGAGCCTCGTCTCGTAATCACTTTTGCTGCTCGATTTGCGAAATTCGCGACGGAATGCGGACCGGAGTGAGTTTATTTTCCGTACGACCATAGCCCGATCCGGATTCGGCTCGACTTCTTTCAGTTTTTCGACTAGTTTGTCGTAAGCTTTGTTTCTGGCGGCATGATTGCTGTAGTCGTGATGCTTGGGCTGCCACAGGCACTCTTCCTCCTGGTATTGCTCGATGAATTCGGTTAGCCAGTGGCGGGAATAAGAGCGCAGGTCGTTTAAGTTCGACACATTCATTGTAATTGGTATTTTCTATAATTCTATATATTCTTTTGATGCTGTTTGGCTGTTTTGCTCGTAGTGCGTTTCACGTGAAGTTGGCTGCAACAGCAGCACGAAATACAAAATGCAACTCTATTTTGTGTGATGTGGCAACGCCAACAAGTGCGTAGACAGTTACCTCTGCAGCCCTGATTCGCATACCCCTCAGATTCTCTTCGATGCCCTTAGAATAAGCGAGAAGAAGGCAAAGTTGCGCATGTCGTTGCATGTTGTTGTCATTATTATTATGTATTAAAAAAGTATATTAACAATAACGCGTGCTGTGCAAAATAAATAACCAAAATTAAATGAGCCTCAGCTGCTGAGTGCAAGTGCGTGCGCTGCTAAACAACTGCATTGTTGTTGCACACATCAAAAAAATATATATCCAAAAAATCTGTGTTAAACAAAAAAGGTGCGTTTTTGTTGATTGCCTTGCCAACATATACGAATCTTTAAATTTGGCTACTTATATAATGACTGTGTGTGTAGATTAAAAAATAAAATAAAGAAAGAGCAGGAGTACAAGATGTGTATTTAAATATATACTAATATGCGTATGTGCATTTTGGACCCATAACAATGGAAACGAATGGCAGTGAAATGCATTTGAGCAACAGCTGTTTGCTGCACTGTTAACGCTGCTACCAGTTCCAGTTAGAATTTGTGTCCCAAAAATCCAAAAAACAAACAACGTAAACAACACCTTATACAAATACATATACACGGATTACGTATTTGCTCGCCTGGTTTTCTTATTCGACCCTCAGTGCCAAAGTCCATTCCAATAAGAATCAATGTTGTTATTTGCCAATCTAAATATGAGTGAGTCTATTTATAAGCACTCAAACATATAAATATATATATATATATATATGTGTGTGTGTGTGTGTGTGTGTGTGTGGATAAGAGACAACCTTGATTGACTGCAACAACAACAAAGAAGGCTTAACGAACTTGTTTACATTCATATTGCCGGCTGCAATTTACCCCCTCTGCAGTTGAAAGCTCATCTGTTTCGTATAAGAGAGAGACAGACTATAAGAGTGTGCTTAAAGCTGCTCGATTATTCCTTGTAGTTCATTTAAAATTTCTCAGAAAAATATATATTGTAACATTTGGCATTTGAATTCCCACAAAAATCGTAAACATTTTAAAAATGCTTTTTTAAATTTAAATTTGATTTACAATTTTATTTTAATTTAATCTGTTTTTTACCTTTTGTATTGTTATTATTTTTTTATATACAATTGTAGCATTTAAATACTCCCAGAAATCTCAGAAGTTTGTTGAACTTTAGTATCAAATTTAATTTTTTAATTTAATAAATACTACTTAATAAATAATAGTTAATAAATAATTAAATATATTTAATAATATTGAAATGGCAGCTACACATCGCTCCACTTAGATTAATCCTGCAATTATTATTATTATTTTAATATGATATATTTTGATATGATTTCATATATGACTTACACATGCTTCAGATTAAGCCATGCCAAAATGGATACTGGTCTATACTAATTTTAAATTTAATTTTTGTAATATGTTGATGTTTTTGGCTGAATAGTTAAATTTATCTTAGAGAGCTGTTCACACAGTTATCTTATCATTTTTGATACCGTTTTTATCGTGGCTTAGGAGGTTTCTATCGTTTCTATCTGCTACGAAATGTGTCCAATAATGTATCCATTTCAAGGTGATACTATTCATTTGTATAATTCGAAAGAAAACCGCTCAAAAGACCAAAAGATAATGAAATCTTATCAAGCTGTCTTAATCAGTCCACGCCTTTTAAACGGGAACAGTCCAAGCAAAGTACAAAACCTAACAATATCTCATTGACCACTTTAGCTAATAGTACTTTTTAACACTCATTTTGATTCATTGACATCCAGACTAGATGCGTTAATTGATTTGTTTCTATACCCTGCAGTCTTTAAAAATTGCAAAACGGTTATGATGAGTTTGTGCAAATGTGTGTAACGGGCAAAAGAAATTAAGTCAAAGTATATATATTCCTGATCAGGATCAGCACACCAAATATCAGAGACTCCTCTCAAATTGAGCCTTAAGAAATGTTCCTTAGCTCCCGATATCAATATTTGTCGTATTTGTGTGCCGATAACCAGCGATAAAAATACAAAATGATTTCCATTGCCTACTTTTGATAATTCATTGTTATTTAAACTAATGTGCATCTGTTCCTATCTGTATTGTTGGTAGTCTGCGATGAGCCTTCTAGAGAAACCGAACATTGCCATGTCCATGACATCAACAGGTAGTCAATTAACCACATCGGTTGCCGCCGCCTCAGCCACCAATAGGACGACAATAGAGGGCGCTGCAGCGGAGGACGAAGATGACTATAGTACGGGAAACAAAGGGACAACTGCCGCCTCAACGGATGGCAGTTACAATCAGAGCGCAAAGGCCCCAGATGGTAAGTTTTTAATTAATATTAAATAATATAATAATATATAACTTACTAATTAGCTGCAGCAGCCGGCGGATCAGCGAACTCCCTTTATAGAGAGAGAGAGAGAGAGAGATAGAGCGCTGCACACAGAAAGCACTGCACAATGAGAGCGCTGCTAATTCTGGCTGCTGCAGCTCAAACTGCACTTAACATAGTGTGGATATAATTCGACTAACAATAAGCTATTTATATTAGGCCACGCAGAGCTATAAATTCAAGCATTTAAAGTTATTTGCTGCTGCTGTCAACAATTATTATTATTATATATGTATTATTATTAACATATCCAAAGTGGAGAACTCTGTGGCTTGGCAAATTGTCGTTGCACGCAAGAAGCCTACATCGTAAATATAAATATCACAATATCATAAATAATCACAAAGAATATTCTCAATTATTATTAAATAAGCAGAATAATCTAGCTTAATCGAGCTAGAAATGTTATGCTATTTCAGCTAAATATTATTTTATTTATTCATAAAAAATTACAGTGAAGATGTTTATTTAATGCTCCCCCAATTTGTGTTTGACTTCGCAGTGCGCCACAATCTGGATGGAGTGATAATCAGTCTGATAGCGGGAGCAGCTGCTGGTGCTCTGGCGAAGACAACAATCGCACCGCTTGATCGCACCAAAATCAATTTCCAGATACGCAAAGATGTGCCATTCTCGTTTCAAGCCTCGCTCAACTACCTGCAACAGACCTACGCCAAAGAGGGAGTCCTCGCCCTGTGGCGCGGCAACTCGGCGACAATGGCACGCATCGTGCCCTACGCGGCCATTCAGTTTACATCCCACGAACAGTGGCGCCGCATCCTTCAAGTGGACCAGAATGGCACCAAGTAAGCTTTCCTCTTTTATCTATCCACGTACCTTTCCAATATTTACCAATCACTATTTACTATTTGCAATTGACAGCACCAAGGGTCGTCGCTTTGTGGCTGGCTCGCTGGCGGGCATTACATCCCAATCGCTGACGTATCCGCTGGATTTGGCCCGTGCCCGAATGGCCGTCACGGACAGATACACAGGCTATCGAACGTTGCGTCAGGTCTTTGCAAAGATTTGGGTCGAGGAAGGTCCGAGAACGCTTTTCCGAGGCTATTGGGCAACAGTCCTGGGCGTTATACCCTACGCGGGCACTTCATTCTTCACTTACGAAACGCTCAAGCGAGAGTATAATGGTAAAAACAATTAATAAATAGGTTGTCCAGCTTTTAGATCTTATCATAATTTTTGCAGAAATCGTTGGCAATACAAAACCGAATGCTTTAATTTCGCTGGCATTTGGCGCTGCAGCGGGGGCGGCGGGTCAAACAGCGAGTTATCCGTTGGATATTGTGCGTCGACGCATGCAGACGATGCGTGTTAATGTTGCGAGTCTGGAGCGTTGTCCCACAATTTTGGAGACACTCATAAAGATCTATCGGTAAAATAAACCACTCCCTTTAAATAATAAAATATGCTTATATATTTGCTTTCCAGGGAGGAGGGCATTAAGAACGGCTTCTATAAGGGCCTGAGTATGAACTGGATTAAGGGACCCATTGCCGTGGGCATCAGTTTCTCCACGTATGACCTGATCAAGGCTTGGCTTAGGGAGTTGTCTCACCTGAAGCGTGGACGGGTCGACAAGTAGCCGCTGCCCCCCCCCCCCCCCCACCCCACACACACATACACACAAAAAGCAGAAAAAACCAAAAAAAAAAAGCAAAAACAATAAAACCCACTGCTTTTGTTCGTAAGTTAAATGTTCGAAGAGCAGAATTTTGTATTGCATTATTTGAATGCGGCATAAGAATTGTTACATTGATATTTTTAGTTGTTAATTTTTCGGGAAAATGAAATGATGAATAGACAAACGCTTACTCTGGTTATTCAATTAAATTGATTATGTTCGTTAAGCTGAAAGTAATCGCAAACAATAAAAAAAAGGAAAAAAAACTAAAGTTGCAAACACAAAGCTCCTATTGCTGTCGACTTGAGATGGCGCTTAATTTGTAGTTTTGGGCACTACCTGGACAATAAATATTGCGTGTATACATATATATATATAGCTACTAAAATATTTGCACACAATCGGCAAGCATTTATTCATGTGATGCATATACTGTACATTATTGTGTTTTTTATTAGTAAAAATAAATGTACAATATTTTCATTAAAAATTTAGTTCACCTGTTTTGAATTTGGTGCCAATTTTAAATCCTTAACTGTATTTCTTGTTTAGGTGGCAACGCCTTCGATAGGTGGCATATCGATAGCGCGCTTCCGTTTGTTTTGCACTTTTCAGTAGTTCTCTATATATATAAGTGATGTATTTTGTTTTGTTTTTGCCAACTTGCTTCATACATGTACTAGGAATATGCAAATTTCTGTAACTATAATTCTGACAGTCTGGCCACGCCGCTTCCTAGCATTAACAGTGTCATTTAGAGTAAATCTAACAAATCAATTTAACATATGTGCCCTTTCAGGCGTTCAAGCGCTGTAGAAATGCGAAGGTAGCACAAATTATTAAAAACGCATTCAATTATTTAATGAAATATTTTATGTCCAGACTAGCGACTCCATTGGAAACGAGGACTTAAGTTAACACAAGATATCAGTAAGTAAACATAGGTGTAAAGTGTACTCTGATTTGAAACTTAATATCATACTCATAGCTCATATTTATTGTGCTCTGATATACACTGTGCAAAGATAAGAAGGGGTTTTGCATTGCCGCTGTTAGAAATCGATATATATTTAACTCATCTACAGAAAATTGCACTCCGCCACCTAGCGCGCCCTCACCGCCGAGAATTTTTATTTTCTTTGTGAGTAAGGTAAAATAAGCTCTATATTACGAGTTTTTAGTTATAACCCAGGCTAATCTTAAAGAACGGTCTCAATTGGCCGCCAGAATACACACTCATTCAAACATCATTTGGCTGTGAGTAAACACAATAATAACAAGAAATAAATGCTTTCTTTCGCAATCCGATTATTACAACCCATATTGAGATATTGGATAAAATTGGGATGCATTTATTATATGTTTATATTTTAAATAAAATATACTTTTTGAAAATGTTTGCAGTAGGCGCCATTTTTATATCTGTGCCCGCAGCATGTGTTCCTTAGGTATGACAGCGCCTACGATAGGTAGGATATCGATAATAGACTCTTGCACTATTTTATCACATCTGCCATCTCTAGTCGCGTTGAGCTGTGCAAAATTAGTGCGCAAAAACAAGTTGCTTATTTTTAATATTTAGTATTATTTCGGCTTCAATCGTGTCAGTAATTCTTCAGTAATTCTCGTGCTATATTTGGAGTATTTACTTTTAAGTACCGGTCTTGTTTATCTTTGTTTTTCTAACCGGGCCAAGTCGCAAGACCTCCCAACACATTTTTAACCTAATATTTGAAAATCGAACAAAAGGACTTCTTAAAAAGGAGAGGTGAGTTGTATCCAATGACTAAAAAGCAAATGTGAATAAAAATGATATACATTAAGAAAGTAATCATTTGTTGTAGTCAGCGCCGCTCCCTTGGCGCTGTTGCTGGCGTACAACAGGTGAGCAGCGTTGCCACACTGTCAATAAAACCCTTTCGGCTACTTTGATGTGCGAAAAATCAATTTTGCTAGCTAATTACTCTCCCCTTAAATAATTAAATTCTTAACTAATAAAAAACATTAGCAGGCCATATAATAAAATCATATAATATATAATACCAATGTCGCTAGTGATTCTAAGGCCAACTGATTAAGCTAAACACATAAACATTAATTTATTAAATTATTTATGAGTAGAAAGTTATACAGAAGTAGGTGATCCCCCTATTTTTTTAAATTATATTTATTATTTATTACTAACAAGTACTGAATAGCTCCTTAATCCAAAAATGTAGTAATTTATGTCAACTTCTGACTGTCTGGCTACGCTGCTGTTCTTAGATTAACAGTGCCATTTGGAGCAAACCAGATGTGCGTTCAAAGTTAACAGTTGATTCTTACATTTATGTTCGTGCGTTCAATCGCGTTGGTTGTGCATTCGCGGCAGATTTGCGAATCTAAATACGAAGTAGTTAAAACATTATATATTCTTTAATCAAATTTATATATTGAAATTCGCTCAACTCAAATATTATTGAGGCACCCCCCCAGCCACCCTATTTGAAACAAAGTCTATTAATCCAATGAAATTCTTGTGAGAGTGTGCGTGTCTGTCTGTGTGCATATAGTTGTGCAGCGCGTGTGCCTATATGTGTTTGTGTGTGCGCGCGTGTACGATTTAAAAATAAAACGGCAAATACATATAAAAATATTAAAAGCAAAAGAAACAGCCGAGGAAAAGGTCTGCGCTTGTCTTTTGTGGGTGTGCGTGTGTCTGTGTGTGTGTGTGTGTGTGTGTGTGTGTACGTGCCTGCTCTGCACTTGTGTACGTGTGCGATTATATGTGCGCTGTTGGGGCCACCGAATCCAATACATTCGTGTATATGCATATGTATGGGTTTACACCTTCTCCTGAGCTGTTTGTGTATTAAAAGGTAAATAGAATATATATATATATATATACACATATATATACAGACAAAAGAGCATAACACGGGCGGGGGCTTGTGTGCGTGGGCGGGCTATTTAAGCAATATGCCGACGGCAGCGCTGCTGCTGCACTTTTTTTTCCCCTCGACCACTTTTTTTTGTTTTAAGATTTGTTATGGGAAACTCTGAGAAATGAATTAATAACTTCATTGAATTTAATTTTTTTTTCCTCCTTATTAGTCAACTAATATTTGGTACATATAAAAAATTGAATTTTTGTTATTAGTCAGCAGTTTTCC
>JAWNLE010000351.1:0-45000 GCA_035041375.1 Drosophila conformis | reverse complement strand
TGGAGAAAAACTTGCCCTTCACTTTAGAAAATCGCCCCAGAAATTTAGTTTCTATTATTAAGAAATGCATTTCTAAAAAGTAGAAAATAATTTATGATTCTTAGAACCAAATCCTTTCTGAAATTCAGACAATACTAATCATATATTGACTGCTATAATTGAGTTTAGCTGCTATATATTTCTTAGGTTCAAATTCCCATAAAATTGCCAGTTGTTTCAGATCAAGTTGTCTGTATACATGAACTATATAAGACGGTTATGCTATATAACTATATAAGTGATAAAAGTGTCATCCCGTGTTTTCCAGTTTAGAAATTCACTTCCTGCATAATGAGGTGAGCAACCCTTAGCGGATTTCTAGAATTCAGTGCAATATTTTTTCCAAGTGTATACTACTTAGTACTCTATGCTGTACAGGGTTGCGATTGTAAAACTACTTGTAGTAACTAGACCTATTTGTTAGTTATATCTTGCATATTTGTATATTCGTATAAATGTTTTCTGTTTTTCACAAATACATATATATATATATATATATATTTATATATATATATATTTCATATATAGAAAACCCATTAGGACTTTTGCAGATGTAGCTGGATCCAGTCGTCGTAGGGTTTAGTTACTGTATAAATGCTGGGCATACCTTTGATGCCACAGGTCAACCCATGAGATACTAATCCGCAGATGCGTAGCTGATCTTCCGAGCCATAGGGACACATCAATGGACCACCGGAATCACCCTGACACGAGTCCTGGCGGTTGTTGCCCAGGGCACAGACCGTATTATCCCCGTTCTTGGGCGCCCAAATATGTCCAATAATATCCCGACATTGTTTATTGTCAATTATACTTAACTCGGCTTCCGAGAGTCGCTTTTGGGAAGGTCCGGCGTGTCTGGTGGCCCCATATCCAATGATCCGACATGTTGCTAAGCATATTATATAATAATAATAAATAATTCATTATAAATAATTATGATAAATAATAAATAAATAAATAATTGAGAATATGCGCTCTATCTATAGGATTGGACAAACCATTAATGTTGGGTTTCATGCCTGGCGGCGGCAGTTGAGCAAATTGCAGATCCTTGGCCAGTTGGCTCTTGAAGGGACGACTTAAATGGAGCAGAGCAATATCGTTGCGATAGTTGTATCTGTATTATACAATATAAGCACTAATTACCTAACATTGGCATCTGTTTTGATATATGTATACAGAGTTTGACTTACGGATGAAAGTAAATAAACTTGGCACTTTCCACATGATATCGCTCGAGGCTTTCCGCGTTCTCAATGTTTTCATATCCAATGAAGGCCACAATGTTTTCAATCTTTCTGTTGGTAAAAATTATATTGTCGTTAGAGAGATTATACAGTTGCGGTCAAAATAATATAACAAACAAAATTTTCTCAAATGTTGATTTTTAATTAAAAACGGCGAATAAAATTATGCTTTTTGGTTTCCCATTTTATGACTGCTAAAAACCTATTCATAGGTTCCATAAAGTTATAAGATTCAAAAAGACACCTTTGCAAGTGGTGCTATTATTTTGTTCACAACTGTTTAAAATTAATACCCACTTTCGCCAAACACAATGGGCAGCAGTCAGAATCCAGCGAATACTAATCAAAGATCCGCCGCAAAAGTGTTGAAAAGAATATTTTTTTGTGTTGTTACTTCCATGTTCACATCCGTAATCCTGCAATGATACCATAAATGGATATTTTGTGTACCCATCTGCCGTGATGACAAAATTATTTATAAATTTTTTATATTTTAATTTAATTGAAGTACTGCCCTCGGGGAAAACGAAACGACCGCCAACAATGGGAACTGCCTGAGATTCTGGATAATCAAGGATTATTGTGATTAGCACAAATAGTAGTATGTGTATTTGATGGTAACAGAAAGCAGCCTTCATGCTGGCAGATTAACAATATACTAACCTGCTGAGTAGAGAAACAGCTAATAAATATAAAATACACAAACCAACTTGAGCGCAAACAAAAACACAAGCTGTGCAAATATGTGAATGATGTGCATGTTTTGAAATCTCTACTGGGTGGGCATGCACAAACTATTCAAGAGGCTTAAGCTAAGCATAACAAAAAAACAAAGTAAAACATTGTCTGCTTATACTAATGGGAACACATTTTGTTAAGTTACAAAAACAGTTGGTTTTAATGCTGCACCATTTTCAAATTGTTAGCAGTTTAAACTTGTATGGTCACACAGCAATGTGCAAGGAAGTGTTTAAGTCGCACTCCTCCCATTACGTCTATAACTTAGCTATGTATAACAAAAGCAAACCCAACAAGATATATCAAATCGTAAATTAAGAAGATTTAATAAAAACTCAAATCAGTTTTATTTAAAGTTGCACTTATGCAAAGTGGTGCAAGCTGTTCAAAATTAAATGGTCACACAACAAAATGCAATGATCTGGCAATCTGGCAGGGCTAACGCGTTTACGTACGCTCCTCCCTACCAATGTCACTGACCAAAAATAGTAGATATATGTATACATATATATATTTATAACAATTGTAATATATTTAATAAAATAATGAAAGCATATAACAGTTTTTTAAGAAGCAAACTTTTAAAATTCTACGGTCATACATCAAAATGCAATAATCTGGCAGCAGCATTACGTTGTTATGGCAGCCACTCACTGGTCACACTGGCTGGCTATGCTAAACAGCTGCTCAGTTGTGCGCGAATTGTGTGAACGGTCAGACGCCATTGTGTACACGTGCGTTGCGAATTGTAAGTGCAAATTGCTCACTAATTTTAACAAATATGCGAATATTGAAACTATTTCAATTGCATATTGATGGTAAACCTTGTAATGTTGCACTTGGCTGCAAAGCGCCGCATATTACACAAAAAACAAATCGCTTAAATGGTGCAGTGTTGTTTTTGTTTTTACTTTGTTTTGTTTAGTTTTGCGTGGAGTGGCAAAAGTGATATTAATTTAATAAATTTTCAGCAATTGGAAGTTTGATAATAATTATCAGTTATCAGTTAGTAAGCAAGCTGGCCACGCCCCTTAAGCACTAATCGCCTTGGCCTATTTTTTGTTCGTGCTGACGAACGTCAAAATTGATCTGAGTAGAAAATTTGTTTTGTTTATTTATATTTGAGTTTTGTTTTTGCAAAATGATTGCATTTAATCAAATGTATCGCTTGCTGCGAGTTGAACTTTTTAATGGCATTTGGCATTTTTACAGTAGACGACGAACAATGTCCCAAGGCGGTGGCACTCCATCGGCAGCATCGGGTGGCAATCCAACCAACATCTTGCAACACGGTGGCAAGGTCTTCATACAGCGAGATTACAGCGACGGCACCTCCGTCAAATTCCACACACGGCTACCAGCCGAGCTGGATGGCATGGTGAGTGAATTGCGCATAAATAATTATAATAATAACAGACATCAAGCAGCAGTCATCGGTAATTTAGAAATTACTGCATTCGTTGTGAATATTTCCTAAATTATTTTGTTGCTGTTTCTTTTTGCCGTCCATCACTAATTATTTATGTTGGCATTCACTGCGAAAATGTAAACAAAGCCAGTGCAATGAAAGAATTATTCTCATATTGTGTAGATGCACAATTTATTTGCTAGCTTCGCACAGCGCAACATCATGCATGCGAATCATGCACAGAGCACACACATCCAGCATCAGTCATCGATCATCAATCATGAGTTTTGATTGATGTTCCTAATAATTCAGCATAATTTCTATAGTCCTTGTGAATGCTTCCGAAATCATTATGTTGCTATCAGTTTTCGTCATCAAGCACCCAGCATCAATCATCAGTTTTGATTAATGCTCAGAAATATTCTGAAATCATTTGTTTGCACTCCAAATACTGATATTGATAATTGAAATTCTAATTTTGAAAGGGCCGACAAAAATCAAATTTCATATAGTTGTCCACATTCTAATTATGGATTGACATAGAGCACACACATCAATCATCATACATCGTCATCAGTTTTGATTGATGCAGTGTCGAAAATTCTACAGAATTCCTGCTTCAGTCGGGAATGTTCCTAAATGATTTTGCTGCACTCCAAATAGTCAGCTTTATTTTTGTGCTTCACTATATAAATCAAAAAGTATTTTCAAGTTTATTATTAAAGCAATAAAGAATTTGTAACTAGCGTAGAAGGTGTTCAAAGGGACATTACTATAATTTCTTAAATAAAACCTGGAATTCCATAAAAGGATTACATTTTATTTATTCAAATTGAGATTTGTCTTTTTTTTTTTTTTTTTTGTATGCCGACTTTAATTAGTTATCCTTTTGCAGATTGAACGTCATGTTTTCGAAGCGACGATTAATCGGCTCAACGAATTTTATGCCGAGGCAGAGGAGGGCTCCTGCGGCACCTACTGCGAGGGCTGCATTGGCTGCATTACGGCGTACTTGATCTACATGTGCTCCGAGACACATTACGAAAAGGTAACCAAATCAAATACAACCCCAATAATTATTGCTAATTTAATTAAACATTTGTGTCCCGCAGACGCTGCGCAAGATATCCAAATTTGTTGCTTCACAGAATGAGCGCATTTACAATCCAAAGGGTCTGCAATTGATCGATCCAACATTTCGTGGTCTTCGCGTCATAGAGATTACCATATTCGATCGTCCTGGGCGAACGTGACTTCCGCTTTCCCATTCTGCCAATGAGTTTTTCATGTGAGACGGACGGACGGTCGGTCGGCGAACGACAACAACAACTAAATTCTGCTGTTACCAACAACAAAAAGTCAAAGCCATTTTTCCCAAGAAAAACACCCTCCATAAATTATGCAGCTTAAGCTTTAACAACCGTATCAAGAAAAAAGTGAAAAAAGTTATAAAATAATCGAGAACTTTGTGAAGCACGTGAATTAGTCGATAAGTTTAAAGCAGTTGTTGTAGTTGTTGGCCAAGGCAAGAGTTTTGTGGTAACAAGTATTTATGCGTTAAGTGAAAAGCTACTGAAACTGCATTTGAGCTAAAATTAAACATAGTTACATACATTTACTTATACACACACACACCAACACACACACACACACTCACACACACATTTGCAAATGTTATTTTGTTTTTACTAATCTAATAACTTGTTTATAGAGTATCTTAATTTTAAAACTTGTCTGAAATCATTCTGCTTCAGTGCAAACACAAGGTGTATAATTATTGTAGTACATAAAAAACGAAACGAAACAACAGTAACAACAAATAGTAAAAACCATTTGAATAGTTAAAGTACATATATATGCATAAAGTTAAATCTATATACATACAACAAGTCTTCAACGTTTCAAATAGCGCCAAATGAACTTACATACATATATATATACACACATATATATATAAATACAACATATATATAATCAAGCGAGGAACTGTTCATTTTTAATAAAAAAAATCTACAACATTTAATTTACCGTTGCTTTCTCTTTACAGCTGCCATTTCAAATGATATAAGCTCAACGAAAGAAAAGAATTTGTACACTCGAGGTCAAAATAATAGTAGTGCTTCATAATTGCTTCGATTGGAACACAACACAGCAAAAAATGGTTGGTTTCTCATCTGGGCATAATTTGATATACAAATACAATCGAAACTTGGATTATTTTTTGATAACTGTCACACTGATAGACGACAAAATATTATATATATAAAGAACATATCTCTGCACACTTTACTCATTAAGTTTATTGATAAGTGTCACACTCATTCGCTCATGGCTAAGAGCAGTCGAGAAACGTTGAGGCCAAAAGAACGCAAAACAGTTAAGAATAAAGTGTCGTGTTTTTGTCTTACACATTTCATTTAATATATAATTTTGAATAGATGGTATTTCTACAGCGATATATGTATGTACTTGTTCCACTTCAAAATAGTGTCCTTCTTATCTAAGTCATAATTAATCTGTATTAATCGCACCCCAGTTGTAATCCAATATCCACACAGCTCGTCATTTGCCCGCCTCGTTCATGTTCTTGGGCAGGCTGAGCAGTGAGTTGATTAGCTCCGAGTTCCGTTTTGGCAAACGCATATTGCTGACCACCTCGTTGGCCAAATGGTATGGATATTTATAGGGTTGTCCGGCCGCAGCATAGCGGGTTGCAATAAGCCAATCATACAGATCCCGATTGTAATCCTTGACCACATAGCGCTCGCCTTCGGGTGCGCCGAGAACCGCCGAGCAACTGGCCATCACCAGCAGCAGCGATAAAGCCTGAGCGTAATTAGCCATCATTTGCCACACAGAGAGAAAGTGAGCGAGGGAGAGAGAGAGAGAGACAGAGCCGTAAGGGATTGAAATCTGGACTAATCCGCTGTAAACTTGAGAATGAGCAAATGTATGCAACGCATCCTTGTTTTATATACGGCTGGAGGCAGTGGAATCGTTAGGTAAATCACAGCTGGAAACCGCATCACGCGTTCCACGGCGCATCCGTGTCGGTTTCAGCACAAATATGTCAAGCGCAGGCAAATAAAAAAAGGTGACTGGCGTTCATACACTCGCAAAAAAAACTGACCTGAAAACTAGTACAATTTTGTCGCTAAACATTTTTCTTAAAATTTGAAAAGCTTGCCCCAAATCTCAATCACACAAATATGTTTTTCTTTTCTGCTGTTTTAGAAATTGTTTTTATTTTTAAAAAATATATTTCAAAAAGAACAAAAAAATACAAAAAAGCAATTCGTAAGATATTATTAATTAATATTAATTATTAATTAATTAATAATTAAATTTGCTTCCTCAACTGCTATTTCAGAGTTTAGCCGATATCTACACCTCGGGTTCGAATCCCAGGTTAAGTTATATGAAATTTAAAGTCATTTAAAATGTTTCTGAACCTCTTGAAATACCACTGTTTAATAAGTAATATAAATGACAAATGCTCAAATAATAGTTCTCTACTCTTAGAATTATTCTCTATTATTACTATTATCTATTATTCAAATTTAAATTTACTTAAATGAATATATTAAGTAAGTAAAATTTGTGTTTCTGTGCAGCCAATATTTGATTATGCACCATTTTATGTGAGTACCACGAAAACCAACAGCAACAGCATCATCATCATACAGACAGACAAACAGACAGACGGACGGAGTCAGTCGATTTGCTCTATTTGATTACGTTGAGCATTCTGGGTTGGGTTTGAGGGCATATGTATGCGTGTGTATAAAGATATATATATCCTTTCTGTGCGACCTCGACTGATTAATTTTAGACTAAGCGCCAATAAAAATAAATACATTCGATTTAATGTATCCCACGGAAATCCATTCATTCAACAGACAGATTATGCAAACAAAGATATTTTTATTGTAGGCCTTCGTAACTCATAACTCAAATATTTGCACAACAATAATTTAGCGAAATTTGGCCTTGACGTTGCCTGTATCAAAGTTTGGTGGCGCCTCAAATACGCAAATGATTTGAAAAATGTTGATCAATGTTAAGTTGGTTGTTTAATTTGCCAAAATAAAATGAAAACTTATATAAACAAATGATCTCGACAAAATTACACCCTGAATATTATTAAAAATATGTCTAATTTCCAGGCTGTTCTTTTGTATCAGTTCATTTCCTTCATTAACTATTTTATATTATAGTTAAACATTGAAAATATTGCCTATACAGCTTACCAAATATGTCTGTAAAATTGCTGTTTCATCACAGCCTCAGTAGCTGCAGCTATATTATATTTTATGTGCTTCAAAGTCTGCTTCACCCACTTGGTATTTGGTTACTAGATAACCCCATTATCCTTGAATGCACTAAGAAAGAGGTTATCCTTACCATTCCAACTCAACGTAGCCTTAAATGCGTCCGCCTAAAAGTATGCCGTTAAACTTTTCGGCTAAGGGAAATTTAGCCAATGCACCAACAAAATAATGGTGCGTGAACTGGCTATGCTCTACAGCAAAGACAAAAGCCTTAAGCAAATTAAGGAAATCAAAAATGTATATTTCTTATTTGATTTGTGTGAAACTTATGTAATTGTTTAATTACTGGTCATTATCTGAGCGTGTTTGATTTAATTCTCGGTTAAGCACTTACTCCTTTTCCTAAGCAAATATTTGGTAATTTTCTTTGAAAGTCTGTAACGAAATATTTTCCATTTGCTTCGTTTTTTGAGCTCACTAGCAACAATTTGTTGCATTCGTCGTCGAGGATCGAACACACAAGAACAAACAAGCGACAAACCTCCTATTATATTTTTTTGTGTTGCCTACCTTAGGGCATTTGCTTTAATGAAAATTCACCTTACAATTCTCAAGTGGTTTAAGCACAGACCGATTGGCATGCTAAAACGAGAAAAAAAAGGGGTGGCGGAATAAAGGAAAAAAACATAGGCGGAAAAAGGCCACTGAATTGTTTTTCCATTCCACTTACATGGTGGTTAAATTTAAAAGCTACATGTCATTACGATTTTTTTTTGTTAGAGCTAAGTGATAGAAATTAAATTAATAATTAATATAAAATATAGTGAACATGAAACGAGAGTAGATTCATTTGGAGGGGAGAATCGTCGGGAGTATGGAGTAGATTGATCGCCAATTCCAATATGAGGGCGATGAAACCACAAAATCCCATTGGTTCACCGCAGGAAGGGCGGGTACGTCGTGGCCATAAATACCAGGCCTGCCAACTGTTCCGTTCATTTTTTTTGTGTGTGCGTGTAGGTTAATATGTAGTGTTGTGAAGATAAAGTCAGTTTCGTATCTGTACCGTCTATGGGCAGGGTTGGAATTACCACACCCAGAGAAAACCGAGTTAGCCGAGGTTGCCCACTGAGAAACAATAGACGTGTTACAAATTTAAATTATAGACAATTTTTGTGTAATTCCATTATTTAAACACAAAGATGGCAGAGTCTAGAATTTTCAATGGTGTGATTTATTTTTGATTCAATTGCATTCTCTTATATAGTTACACAAATTATGAAAAATGTTTATTAATTAATTGCAGCCAAGTTATAATATCGATATATGGTAAATAACAACTGTGTTGCAGATAAAGAACAATATGAATATTGTTTGGAAATTAACTCAAATCGGGTATTTGATTTACAACGTTGAGATGAGGTACATAAATTTGCCCAGTGTATAGAGAAGTTTTTTGCAAAAGATCTTTGCAACTCATTCATAAAGAGGTTCTTAAGTTCGTTTGTAAAGTTGTCTGGATTTTGATTCTCAATGGCGCGACAGAAAAGCTAGAAAAATAGTTAATATCTTTTTGATTGCAATTTCAGAAATGAGGTGCCTATAATTTACATCGAAGCTTTAGCAATTATACATATATATATATATATATATATATATGTTTACATAATATGCTAGATACTTAACCGCTTTATACACACATAAGGTAAATTTGTTTTTATCGTTTTCTTTTTTTTTTTGCTCAACATTTAGAGATAATGAGAATTTAGTTACTGTAACTAGAGCTAATCAATTTGTAAGTAGGTGCTATATGGTATTTGCTAGATATTTGCTTATTTGCCATTTAGATTTGAGTTGAATTCAAAAATTGACAAAAATACATTCATTTTTAAAAACATTCGATTTTGTTTTTTGTTTAGAATATTTTGTAATTTGCAGTTTAATTAATTTTCCATTGCCATTTTGTGCGTTTAATAAATAATTTATTCATTTGACAATATATATGTATATCAATCTTGTGCGGTGCTCACAAATGACAAAAAATACAACAGTTTTTCTTTGAGTGTCTTTTTTGATGTTTATATATGTATTAAGTATTTTAGCTATTCTATAAAATATCATATAATATTGCTATAGTTCATATTCTTCACAAATTCTGGTTTAATTAAATAGCTACAATCAAGTGAGGCCTACTAAAAAGTTACACATATTCATTTAGTATTTGGAGAATGTTTAGTATTCAATTATGTCAACTAGTTAATTAGAGCTTTAACCACAAGTACAACACGTGTATCTGGAGTTATCACTTGCGGACTAGTTGTATTATTTTTGGTTACATCAACCTCGAAAGCAATTATAGCCTCACAATATTTGTTAGTTTTGTTTTCTACTTTTGTTGCTTAAACATATACAAAGTTGTATATATGTATATGTAGTTGTTTGTTTGGTATATAGTTGGTATTTCATACGTTTGACTAGCACGATTTGGTTCACGAAAGGAAAAGCTACTTAACACAAAAATGCATTGATAATCTAATTAGATATTACTTTTTTCAATATTTTATTATTCTGTATTTGCTGCAAGTGAGTACAAACACCTAGGAGCTTAAGTTCACATTCAAATAGAGCAAGAGAGAGAGAGAGAGAGAAAGGTAGGGAGGGAGAGGGGAAGAGAGAGAGAGGGTATATACCAAAAGGTTTAATGCGCATGCGCTTTGACCTTTAGGACCTTAAATAGATCACATGATTTGACATTCACTTAGGCATAATATTGCAATTATCTTTGCTGTATGGATGTGTGTGTGTGTGTGTGAGTGTGTGTGTGTGGGTATGTGCGTGTGTGTTTTCTCTCTACTTACAGACATATACACGTAGAGCAGGCAACCAAAAATGATTTCATTCAAAGGCTTTCAACTAGTTAGTACACATAAACTAGTTTCTGTATTAGTTGCACTCAGTTCAAGAAATCGCACCAAATTTTAGAAAATCTCCTCGAAAACTAGAAAGTTTTTCATTTTTTTCAGAATTAGCTGAAAACATTTGTCCTAAAATTAGCAAGGCTTGCAAATTCAACAATCCTAAAAATGTGATTTTTTTCCATTTGTTTAGAAATATTTTTTATTATCAAGAAATGCGTTTCTAAAAAATGTAGAATTGAAAACCCTTCTATTTTGGAAACAATAGTTTCTGGAATTTAAAAAATACTAATAAAATTTACTGACTCGGGTAAAATTAAATGAATTTATAAACTATCTAAATTTGAAAAACTAATTTGTGTTAATAATTTAGACTTCAAAAATGAGACTGAAAATTGACAAATGTTTGCAAAATTCTAGAAAAGTGTACACCGAATTTATGAAAAGAAAAATCCTACTATAGATATCTAAATCTATATATAGATATATACTTTCCAAAAATGCTCAAAAGAATAACTAATAATAAAAAAAACCAGCTTTTTTTAGAGTGGAACAAATACGCTCAAAATCAGACACATTTTTGATAAGTTATGTACTTTTAATGTACGTTTTGAATAAAGAAGTTAGCTATCTTTGTCGCCAAACGAAAGGAGACTTTCTAAAATTCAGGTAGATTTTTTTGCGAGTGTAGACTAGTTACTGTATTAGTTATAGTTCAATGTATCTTTTTTTGTTACTTTTAGGATTGTTTGGCTGGCATTCCTATGCTAAGCACACTGTCCAGCTCGGTTTTGGTTTCGGTATCGGTTTCGGTTTCGGATTCGGTTTCGTTTCTAGTTTGTGGGGTGTAAAATTAGAAATCGGTCAGCCCCCCTCCTGCTGGGCTTTTGTCAGTCTCACTGCCAGCCGCAGCAGATGTGGAGGGGGTCACCAAATTCTAATTGGATGGCTTTCGTCATAAGAGAGCGCACAGCTTGGAACGCTTCTTGGTCTTGTCAACGGTGCCCGCCGAGGAGGTCGACGAGGAGGCAGACATGCGACCCACACTGCCCGAATGCGGCTGAGATGGACTCGTTGGACTCTTGTCGTCCATATCCTCGCTGACGTGCGATTCGAGCAGTTTGAGCGATGTCTTCGGCTTGGAGCCGTCCATGCTGTTGTACAGCGTCTTCGATAGCTTGGAACGAACCACTTTGCCCAATGCACCGGTCTTCTTGATGCTCAGCCGGGAGCCACTGCTCCGTTGATGTTCGGGCGTATGGCTATCGTCGCCACCATGCTGGGACTGCGACTGCGATTGCGACTGCGACTGCGATTGCTGATTGCAATTGAGCGTTGTCACCGTGAACTCAATGTCTTTGATCTCCTCATCGGCACAGCCGGCAAACTCCTCCACCGGCTTGTCAATCGTATCATGATCGATCCATGTCAGACCCATCTCCACTTTCTCCGCCAAATCCTGCCAATTGCGTCGGTTCTCCAGCGTGCCCTCGTACAGCGGAGTTATCCACGGGAAAGTGTCGCACAGCACTCGATAGAGCGGCAAACAGATCACATCGATGAAGCCCACCTGCATTTTGGGCAGCTCATCCTTGCGTTCCCTGTGTTAGTATTATTTTTTGTTTTAGTTGATTATTAATTTGTATACTCTGTTACCGGAGGTAAAAGAGTGTATTGGTTTTATTCAATGTCCCTCAAGCTGTCTGTCCGTTCGTCCCTAAAGCTAGAGCCTTGAAACTTGCGTCAGACAAAGTTTCTCAATATTGGGGTGCTACTTCAGATAGGAAAGCTAGGAAATCGATAAAAATCAACCGTGGTAAATCGGTAAAGCCACATATCTCCCACAATTTTAAGGCTGATAATCGGAATTGAAGGAGTAAATCGATAAAAATTTGGAAGGTAGCTTGCTGGTAACCTCCTACAAACATCGACATATGCATTTTCAGACGACGCCCACACCCTCAATCTCAGCAACACTGAAATGCGCGTATGTTCCACAGTTTGTAAGTCAACACCCTTCAAAAGGGGGAGGGGGGGGGGACCACGCACATTCCCGTCCCCAAAAACGGTTAATGCCTATATCTTTCCCAAATTAAGAGCTACAGTTACCAAACTTGCAAGGCAGATTACTAGGAAACTCCTCCACCATTTTTTCCGCCCACGCCAACTTCCGCCCTTAAAATTCACAAAAGTCTGTCTATCTATCAATCTATTTATTATATTTATATTGGTAGGAACCTTCCTTAAAGATCGGTCTTTCTTGTGTACAAGCACCCAGTTATCAGATGGTATTACTTGTTGGTATCTAGAGTATTTCCCGGTCAGTTACCGACTTACCTATCCATCATGGCCACTGGCTGTGTATTCAGCTGCAGCTTCTCGAGATCGCCCTGGTCGAAGAACTCATCGGCAACCAGTTTGGCAACCCGATGTTGCACCTCCCATGGCTTTGCTATGGCACTCACATCGCACGCTGTCATCATCATGCCACAAAGCACTTTATAGAGAGAGAGAGATCGATTTTAAAATATTACGCAAACGCAGTGTTTGCCTTCAGCACTTACAATCCTTTTTCTCCTCGCCCTGCCAATCGAATTCGCCGTTTTCGACCAGCTCCAGGAAAGCGTTGCGCTTCTTAAAATACATTGCCAAATCGGTGGAAAGTATAGCGCTCTCAACAGTCTTCATTACAGATCGATAATCCTCCGTCGAAAGTGCCTAGCAAAAATTTAAAACATATTTTGCATATTATTAGATACATTTTTTGTAATAATATGAAGAACAATGAATCGATAATCCTCGAGCTAAGCAAAACTTTAAAATTTATATATATATTGATATAAGTTCTTACATATCAAAATATTTTAAAAGTTTAAAGAAGTAATAGCTTGTTTTAACTATATACTAACTATATATACTATAACTTATAACTTAACGTACATATCTCACATTCACTTAACATTTAGCGATTCCATTATAAGTCTACTTAATGAAAAAACCTCCTATTAAAACAGTTTAGTATTACACCCTATATCATAAGCAAAATAAGATCGATGCATTTCTATATTGAATATTGCGTTTCTATATCAAAGCTTTAAACAGGCAAACATATTTTACATATCGTGGATAAGTGAGAACGTAAGAATAGATACAGCATTTAATCTGGTCAATATAAAATACTGCTGCATGAAATAGATATATAGCCACCGCTGTAGATAAACTATGTAGGTATTCCCATACTTTATCATAGACACAGACGAGCAATGACAAACCCCATCAATTATCAGATAATTCGATAACAAAGATAGGCTAGATTCAGATAGGAGGCGGACAAAGCTACTTATATATACTTATTTACTTTTGTATATATTCAAGTTTTGAATACCACACCCTACCATATTTAAAATCCCACTATTTCTCTTCAGGTTGTATTGATATTGGAAAAGGATCAATTTACTAGAAGAGTCATTACAAAAAAGGCTTGACATGGGATATGGGCACAGAAAGATTTATATTTGAGAACAATTTTACATAACAAAATATTGTGAAAATCTAGGGAAATAGTATGGAAGGCTAAGATATATATTTGATGTTGGATATTATTATAATGTTCCTTTCTTGTTGGTTTTGTTTATCCCTAATTATCTTTGAGCATGATTTATGCAATACCTACTAATTAGGGAACTCGCTCACCTGGAATATATTGTTGCCCTCGGAGTTCAGAATCATGACACACTGATCGAAATGATGGTGCTCCATGGTGCTGGTTGTGTATAAAATAGCTAAGGGTGATTCAGTTTTGGTCTGGAAGGCATTGTTGGTGCCGCGATGATCCAGATCGTGGCACAAACAGGCCACCAACAGACCCAATATCTCCAGATCTGTCATAAATCGTTCCATTTTTCCCGTCTTCAACATGGCAAACATGGTTTGAGCCACATTCAAAGCATGCCGCCAATTGTGATATTTGACGGGTCGATAATTTTTGCGTACACTCAACACCCAGCGACAGAGCACCTGGATTAGAATTGAGTAGGATTTGATGAGAACTCTGTTTTGGTTTTGCTGATTTACGCAACTTACGTCGTAGGGTATATGAAATTGTGAGACCAGATTGCATTGCATAAACATGCGCAGCACAGCACGACAAGTGTCATCATCCACCAGATCAAAATCTAGGGTGGATTGGGGGGCAGAGTTATATATTTATGAAGGGTTTTGTTTGATTTCCTCGACTTACCCGTAAAGGTGAAGCTGTACAAGTTGTAGGACTCGGCCTCGGCAATGGGATCCTGGGTGAGTTTCTCCGTTTGATCCTGACCGGCCGTCGCATGATAGCTGAGACACTCCAGCGCCACCTTCTGCTTGGCCATCAGCTTGCAGGCGTTCTCGTACATCTGCGTGTTGTGGATGCCCAGGCCACAGAATATGGCAAATGCCTCGAATATCGACACATCCGATTCGGAGAAGGGTAATCCGTTCGCCTGCACAAAAACAGAAATGAACTCCTGTTTATACTCTGTTTGCGAAGGTAAAAGAGTATATTGGTTTTGTGAAGTCTGTTAATCTGTCCGTCATTTTGATGACACCCTTGCAGATAGCTCCCATATACTGATCTGTGCCAGAGGATGCCAGGAATTCGATAAATTCGATCTCCCACAGTAAATTTTCACTTCATCTGATATCAGCATCAGGGTATTTTGCAGTCGATTACACCCGACTGAAACTTGTTCTCTTACTTGTTGTTTTTACGCACCTTGTTGATCAGCTGAGCCACGCCAATCACCGTCTTCTGGGCATTCACAATCGGCATACAGAGTATGGCATTGGTGCTATCGATTTCGCTATCCCGTATCTGATTGTGATCCCTCACCCACTCGTGGACATCGTGTATGTTCACCGTCTGCCCGGTGGTGGATACAAATTGGGCGATCTGCGCCAGTGTCGAGTGGCTTAGGTCGTTGATCGAGGGCCGGGAGACATTCGCCGCCTGATATTCGCCGCCCAGCTCGAAGAGGACGGTGAAGCGATTTCGCATCTTTTGCTGAGCGATTGAAAACGATTTCAAAAAACGATTTCAAAAAACGATTTCAAAAAACGATTTCAAAAAACGATTTCAAATATTTAAAATTCAATTTTCAATGCATGTGTGGTAAAAAAATGTTTGAGTTTACCTGCTCCTCGAAACTATCGCCGCCTTTAATGGCCCGCATGGTGCGCTGCTCCTGCTGATGGGGCTTCTCGATTATCTTCTCCAAATGGCTCTGGAAAACGGCAAAAATGCAAAGTACACGGACATTAAGTGGCTGCCACAAATGGGGCATTAACAGCTCCCAGAGCAGCTGCAACGGTGGCGCCGCTGATAAATTGCCGCTGGAGTCACTTATCATATTTTTTTGTTGCTTTTCCTGCACATAATTAAATGGATAAATGCTGCACATGACTTGGCATATTTTTTCAACAGTTTTGTCTGCCCGAAGTGGGCATATATATATATATATATATATATATATATATATATATATACATATATAAATAAATATATGCAGAGCACATATTTCCATTATCGCACCCCAGCTAATTGGCAATTTAAACGGTTATCGAAAAGCAATGAATAAATTATCGAAAACAAAAGCATATATATATATATATGTATATATATATATATATATATATATATATATTGAAATGAAATAAATGTACTTATGTATACTGGATAGCAATTAATAAAAACAATATGAGCTTAATTTACAGGCGTGGCCCAGTTAAATATATCATGTGAGCACATCCATTGTGAAATGCATATTGTTTATAATAATAGCAAAATTCAAAGTGCATGCAACGAAATTTTCACTTCAATTAATTATAATTTATTTATGAAATGACATTTAATTTAATTTAAAATGCGATGTGATTAATGGCTGCGATTAACTTGATAAAGTGTTTCATTTGGGAATTAAGTTCATGCTAAAAAGTATGTTTAATGTACAGCTTCTTTGCTATTGAACTCGATTATTGCATTACTTTATATCGACATGAAGTTAATTATAATTTTATTTATATTATGGCTTTGTATTTATTATTATTATAATTGGGGATAGTTTGCACTGCGACCTATAAGGTCTATTGTGCCCCCTTACTGAGCCTACAGCTCTTCCGTCAATCCCAACTCTTGCACGAATGCTAGAATCTTTGTTGGGTTGAGGGTTTCTATGTCCTTGGGCATCATGATATGTTGCCCTAGGATGTTGCATTCGAGGCATTCTGTTAGGATGTGCGTCGAGGATTCCTTCCGCAGAACCTGCATGTGTTGCTACGATAAATACCTAATTTGGTTAGGTGACTTCTCAGTCTACAGTGTCCTGTCAGTAGACCTGTGAGTATTCTGAGTCTGTTCTTTCCCATGGATATCATTAGCTTAAATCGCTTTTGATTATAGCCACCTAGGAGACTTCTGGCTTGTCGGAGTCCTGGTGTTTCAACCCAGCTCCGTTCTGGCTTTATATTTACTTTTTTAAGAAACTCAATTTTTGACCATTGATAAATTTTAATTTTTTTTATTTTGTTTTTCTATGTACGCTTTTTTTAGTATTGTTTTTTATTAGCAATACACGCAAAAAGGTACCACATCCAAGTAAAATTAATGCCAAATTTCGAACTGAATCATTTATTTGTTTAACTGGATTTTATGAATACTTTTCCATTGGAAATGCCTGCAATTATGAACTGTTTACAGTTTAAATGCTTAGTCGCGTGTTTTTTTTATGGGTTTTCATTTGCACAATTGTTTTTTATTGACTCACGAGTTGAGCAAGTGGTTTATTAGACAGCCACAAACACACGCTAAACACACATTAAGAGAAAGTGCTTGATGACTACTCATTCTTTGGGCATTATCTTATGGGAAGAATCAAACAAAAAGTAGCGCAATGGAGCACGTTTATTGGCACGAATGAATGTTAACATTACAAACCCATTATTGTAGTATATTTTAGTTTATGTGAGTAAAAAAACTAAACTTTTTTCAATTGTTGATTTTTTTACTGAATTCTATTAATGCACTGTGTTATATAGAAATAAAGTAAATAAACTCAACTGTTTTTTTATTGCTCATTTTTCGACGAATTCTGTTATTGCATTGTAGTAAATGGATATAGAGTCGAAAACTACATTTTTTTAATTGCACTTTTCTTTTTAGTCTTTTTTCATCTTTGTTATATATTTAGTTAAAAATGTAATTATGTTTTTCCATTAATTATTAGTTTTTGAGAAAAGTTCTATTGTTGAGCATGACGAACAAAAAGTTGCTGCTGCAAATGTGAAGCGCTAAACGAATGCCAAACTAACTTTGAATTGAAATACTTAAGGGTTTAACTTGTGAATCTTGTAAATACTGCCGCATTGTGAATGTAGTGAGTGCAAATAAATCCAAACTGTTTACAATTTACATGCGCCCGTGTATTCCAAAGGTGTTCGCTTGCACAATCGTTTTTTATTGACACACGAGTTGAGCAGTTGGCTTATTTGGCAGCCACAAACACACGCTCGACACACATCAAATAAGTGAACAGGAGGCCAGAGACAAGTGCTCGACGATTACCCGTTCTTGGGGCATTATATCATATGCGAAGCATGAAAAACAGGGCAATGGGGCACGTTGCTTAGTAGCTAAATGGGGGTGATAAAATAACAACAAAATAACGGAAAAACGCCAAACAAAAAACAACAAACAAAAAAATTATGTAAATTGCTCCATTTTAATTTCCTTGGGGTGCGTTCGCATTCAAGTTGTCAAAGAGACAGAATGGCCGCGTTTGCATTTAGAGCCACTTTAATTTTAATGAAACTGACAAGAAAACGAACACGCCCCTAAGCAAGGGGCGGACAAGCAAGTCAAAATACAATAAGATATTCATATTGGGAAGGAACTGAACAATGTGAAGATATAACGGCAACAACAACAACAACACTCGTTGCTAAAGGAGCTGAGCCGAAGTTGTTATGGCCACCATTACACTCAAAAAAAAAACATTCAAATTAGAAAGAAACATCAACAAACGCTTGCGCTCATTCGACAACCCCAAAATTATGGACTTTTTTTTTATAAATATTTTCTATTACCCAAAAATCTTCTATTGTTTGGGAAAATCGAAACTAATCTTTGGAAACAGATAATGAAGTTTACTGGGTGGCTTTTAGAGGTCTAGAAACTCAGTGGGAAGTCAAATCAAAATGAGCTATGTATGTTAAAATACTGCTGTCTATATAAATACTTATATGAGAATTCTTATTCTACAGTTTTTTCTAAGTTATAGAAAAACCCAGGCCCAAATTATGAAATGGCAACCCTGGTTTTTAGACAGCAATCATTTTAAATTTAAGAAATTTACTTTCTGAATAATAAGTATGAATTTCTAAAGTTCCGCTCGATACTTTTTGCTGAGTGTAGGCATTCAAATTTGAAAACTTGAACTCACCTCCTCACAGCAGTCCAGATCCACGAGGAACACCGAGCAGCGCTCACATTTGAGTAGCTCGCGTGCCTCTGTCATGATTTTGGTGACGAGACACTCGAGATTGTTTTGTTCCTCGAAAATGCTTCGCGCCAGATTCAAAAGGATTTGATTGCGTCTATATTCCTGGACGGACATCTCAAAAAGCTGGGCATTCTGTATGCCAATGCCGCAGAATGTCAAATATCTGCGAAAGATTTCCACATCGTGCTCATCGAACTCCATGCAACCTAAACCAAATAACACAAGTGAGTCAACTTCGCATCTGCATTATTCTGTTGTTTTGGCCGATTTACCATTGGTCTTGTTGATGATTTGTGCGACGCCAATGATGTCGCCCTCGTAGTTGCAAATGGGCATGCAGAGAATGGCGTTCGTTTTGTAGCCCGTCTTCTGATCGATTTCACAATTGAAGCGCGCATCCTGGTACGCCTCTTTGATGTTAATCATCTCCTTTGTCTGGGCAACCATGCCAGCGATGCCAATGCCAAACGGTATGATTATCTCCTCGGCTCGTGCACGAGTCACCGCATCCTTGAGTGCTGCAAAGAGGCCGCATAAATCATTAAATAAATATTTAATTTATTGACAAAATATTCAGTCTGCCACGCATAAGATGCCCAAAAAGCCAACAAAAAATGCCAGTTGAAAATCGAGGCTAAAAGCCAAATGTGGTTGCTGGCTCTGAGTCGAGGAATTTGCATGGCCAATTCATGTGTATGTGTGTGCACATGTGTGTCTCTGAGTCTGTGTGCGTGTGTGTGTGGCAAGTAAACCTTGCTTATGCTCTAATCTATACTTTTTGTTTTGGCTTTAACCACCAACAACAACAATAAGAACATTTTGCCAACTGAATTATTTAGCGGAAGAGGCGGATTTAACGCACGAAACACACACACCGTGATTCATAATATATATAATATATATATATATATATATATATATATATACATATATTTATATATATGCCTGCCTGAACACGTATTAGCTAGCATCTATTTTTCATTCGATTGCAACCTTTTGAGTTTTATGGCCAAGAAACTTTTAATGCCCGCTTCCGTTTCGGATTAATTTGCTAATGCGTTCCCCGCTCTGTCGGCCAAAATGTACCAAGTGGTTGCCCGAGCCGCTAATGAGCGCCAATTTGTGTGGGTTAACGAGTCGAGAATTTAATTGGCACTTGCCACTAACGCATGTTTACAATTAAATACAGTCCACAATCACAAAAATACAAAATACATTTAAATAAATGGGAACCTCATTTACCTCAAACTTTTCAATCCCTTAATCCAATATATATGTATAGCTAATCGATAAAACGATTTTTCTTTTTATATACACACACATAATTACGCTTAGCTTTATATCGTTTTGAGTTTTGTTGGAATAGTCTTTTCTGTGAATTAAGTATTTAGTAATTGATTTCAAAAGATAGATAGATAGTATTCGGTATTTGAAAATACATTATTGTCTAAGACACGACTAAGATCAACTACATATACATATGTATCTATACCTACTGAAAATGTAGGGGGGCGTATTTTTCCGAATCTTCTCTTCCTTCCTTCAATGAAAGGCAGCGGGATGGTTTTTCAGATATATTTATTTCACTATATATGGAGGCACAACTTTGTGCGTGGCTTTTGTTACAAGGTTTTTACACGATTCTTTTCGATGCTAACATATTAGCTTTCTGTTATAGATAACAGCGCTGAGTGCGCTGTGTGGAGGCTGCTAACAGCGCGGAGTGCGCTGAGAGCAGATTGCATTGCCAAGAGAGAGGATGTGGATCGTAGGTTATGTTAAGCCAGCTGATGAAGCCCGGCTTAACATATCTCACATAAACACCTACAACAGTGAAAAGTTGGGAATTGTGTATGGTTTAATGTAATTTTCGAAAATAATTTCAACTCTTGAATCTTCAATTCAACAACACTATCGAAAATGTAGCTATTCTCTGAACTTATTGTTTACTAAACGTTTTCGAAAGAATCGCCACAGAAAAAACCCCGAAAGTCAGTATTTTGAAATACTTTTTTAACTAAGAGCGAATACTGCTAGCCGCAGATGAATGAAAGGATAACTTAAAAGGACGAATTTATTCATTTCGACATTCAGCATTCAATTGTTAGTTGATTGGATTTGTTTTCTTTGTTTCTTTTAATTAAACTAGAGTGCCCCTGCAGTCAGTGCTCTCTGTAACCTTTGCCCTTTTTGCCTGTTAATCAAAATTGAAAAAGGGAAGAAGAGGAATGCGCTTTTTAATGGCTCACCTGTCTTTTGTGTGACGTCAAAGAGTTTGGCCACCAGATACTTGTTGTTGGGCGTGCCCTTGGCAAGGAAGAGGGAACCGCGATCCGCATGGGTTAGCAGGCCCACGTTGACCAATATCTTGTGGCAGAGCACATCGATGTCCAGCTCATTGGCCACGTCCCGTATCAGCTCCATGAACAGATCCCCCTCATCCAAATCCATCAAATGGCGCCGACCCTCGGGCAGTGCCTGCACCACTGAATTGGACAGTCGGCGCGGTGACTTCTGCAAAATACCAATACCACATAAATGAAATGCAAAGCACACTGAAAGCGGCCTAGATTGTGTACAGGACGAGGCCAATGCGAACCCTTAGGAAATAATTGAACTCTGCGCCCGATGGCCGCATTTAATTAACTGCTGTAATTGCTCTGCCATCCAGCATTGATATTAATGGAATGATAAGCTGCCGGTATTAGAGGCGTTTCCAAATAAATACAAAAAGTGAGAAATACACTCACATGCATACATACATTATTAATAACTGTATTAATCTATATATTGTGGCATGCACATACGTGTTGTTCCCGGCACAATTACGATTCCACTGACCATCACAATTTAACCCATGCGACTGGTCATGTGGCCTGCGCTCCACTTCCAAATAAAACTGAGTCCGCCCCGTTCAAAGGTGACCATTAGCAGTCTGCCTCAAGCGGCTGACTCCGCCAAAATGCACTCAAAAAAACACGATTGCCCTGAAGTTCAGATATATGCCCAGTATAACTTACCATATTATTCAGAAAGAACATTTCTAAAAATCCGAATTTTTCTTTTCTTAATTTCAGAGTGGACATTTTCAAAAATTTGGAAAAATATGTATAAATTTTAGGTGCTTGCTTTTCCATATGGGTTATATTATATAAACCCCACATAATTCTTACATTACAGTTCTTGTTCTTGGATTTCGCATATACAAACATAGTTTAGTTGAATCTGAAAAAACTTACGACTTTACAGAAAGTCGATCCCTCTAAAGCTAAACTCAAATATCTTTTCGATTTAGGGAAAGCCTTTCTACGTTTTCTGAAAGCAAGAAGAAAATGTTGACTTTTGGTGAGATTTTCTAAATTGCAGGACGATTTTTTCTGAGTGTGATAATTGAATCTAAAATTCCGCCAGGCTGCGTGCGTGGGTTCAATTATAACGAGGCAGCCACGACCCGGATATACGTATATATGTATATGTATATTTATATATGTATATACGTATGTATCTGTAGATTGCGTGCTGCGCAAATATTCACGAGCAGGACTTGAGCTTCGGTTTAGTCTTTATCTCTCTCACTCGCTCTGCCTACCTCTGTCTCTTCTTGCCCCGTCGACAGTAAGCATGTTTTGGCTCAATTCCGCCAAATAAAGGCAATTTGTTATTGTTTTTAGCTGTTGTAGTTGTTATTGTTATTGTCCTTTGGCCTTAATGTACACAAAGTTTGCGTCGTGCAAAAAATATCGATAATAATTTTGAAAAATACATATATTTTACATGCTTAAGGCTTCTCTTTGTTTTTGAATTGAAATTCACGACTCCAGAGGTAAAAAAGTAAAACCTCTTACAAAGCTGCAACAATGTTGTAGAATGAATAATCCATTGTTTCATTAGTTAATAAAATGCAAGGTGGCTACCAAAAAAAAAGAGAGAGGGAGAGAGAAATGTGGAAATGGGAAACTAAAGTTTGTATCTCTCCCTTTTCAACTTTAAACTACCCCTTCAAATAATCAACCCGAAACGAACGATGCAGTCGGGCTTAACCGGCTGCGAAATACTTTGATACCATACGTAATGCCAGCCGATAACAGGTAGCCAAGAACACGGTGGGTGTAGCCAAGAAATATTGTCCACGTTTGCCTTTCAAATTGAGGTGGATATAATCTAGTTACCTTCCTTCGAAGTTTGGTAACTGTACCTCTTAAATTATTGAAGGTATGGGATTTTAAAAATTGGGCGTGACTGAAAAAATTATGGAAAAGCTTGCCAATAATCTTCCTTCCAAGTTTGGTAACTGAAGTTCTAAACTGCGGGAAGTATAGGCTTCTAGGAATTTTGGAGGCGAGAGTGGAATGTGTACATGCCGATCCTTATAGAAGGATCTTCTTGGTATAGTGACTCCATGTTTGAAATTGTGGGAGATATGAAGATTTATCGATTTACATTTTCTGAAATATCGGAATTGGCGACTATGGGCGTGTGTGTGGGCGTGGCCATACAAGTAATATATCAACTAAATTTGATGGCTCTGACTCCAACAACCTACGGGTCTGTAGCCTTACAATTGTGGGAGATATGTGGCTTTATCGATATCCTACAGACGGACGGACGGACGGACAGGCGGACATTGCACAAAATCAATATTCCATGATACCCTCTGTATCAAAGTAAATCGACTTTTAATGGGATTTTGCTCGGCAACCAATGAAAAGGCATCCACACGTTGCAACTCTGTTGAAATGGTGGCCGAAAGCTCCATTTAAGCCAGTCAATAAGACAACGACAACATCAGCATCAACAACAACAGCTGTCGATTGTCAACAGTCGCTTGCATAATGCAACATGCACTTAAATAAATTGGTAAGTCAGCACAGGTAAGTCTGGGGTATGGAGTAGATTATTTGAAACAGTATCTGCTGCATCCTTGAGCACTAAGTCTTGGTTATGGCTGATGGACTCTAGTGTATTTGGGACACGTTCGAGCAGACTAGATCAGATTCGGTATCGAGTAGTTGCCAGGCAAAGTAGTTCCAAGGCTAATCTCGTTGTCGTTCCCTTAAGTACTTAAGTACAATTTATTTATCAACTGTAGTCGAGTGAGTTCGTCTTTGATATACCCTGCAGCTAGCATGCACTCTCAAATAAAAGCATGCTTGGAAATGCATACAAAAATGCTTGCGGCTGCTGATCCTATTCCGGTATATATATATATATATATATCTCGAAAATCGCGAAACAGAGACAGTTAGCAATCAAATGAAGCAGACTTGATCTACGCTGTATACGAGAATGTATATTTCTCTTGTCTCTGAGATCCGTGTGTTCATACAGACGGACAGACGAACATGGTCATATCGAATATTATAAGTCTTTTACCCATTTCCAGAGTGTTCAGGATAACATTTAACATTGCTTGAGACACTTGCTTGAGTCAAGGTAATTGCGTGAGATTAACCATGAAAACATATGAAAGAACTCTAGCTTCTTCGTACTTCCATCTATTGTTCCAACAGCAACGCATTTAAAAAGCAAACAGAATATACGAGGTCTGACCAATAAGTAATGAGACTAAGTCCATAAAATACGTATATTTAAAAATTAAGGTACATTGATGTGATCCCCTTCAAAGTACTCCCCTCCCGCAACTACACACTGGTTCCAACGTTTCTTCTAGCTTTCGTAACATTTCTGGAAGGCTTCGACTGGAATGTCCTTTAGTACCCTCGTCACGGCGGTCTGGATGTCAGTTATGGACTCAAAATGCGTTCCTTTCATGGCCAATTTTGCTTGGGGGAACAAGAAGAAGTCACAGGGTGACATATCCGGCGAATAGGGCGCTTGCAGCAACAGTGCGATGTTTTTAGAGGTCAAAAACTGCGACACACTGAAGGAATCGCGAACAATCGCGTACCGCTGTTCAATATTACGTCGTTCCATATTCGTGACACGCCTTACAAACACGTTGTCGAAAACACAACACAGCTGGAGAACTATCGAACGTACGAAAGCGAGCACATGTATCGATAGAGGAGGGATGGGAGATTAACCGACCGAAGTTTCAGGTTCGCAGTGTTACCACAAGCGCGGCTAGAAAATCAGTCTCATTACTTATTGGTCAGACCTCGTAGTAAAGCATCTGTTTTGGGTTTCATCTATTGACAATCTTTAGAGGGGATTTTTGTTTTTGTTTTCGACTCGGAGATATCAAGCTTCTTGTGTTCAATTTTGTCAAACAATTGTTTAAATATGAAATAAAGACTTGCCAAATTGCGTCTTCAAATCCAAATGTTTTCATTGCTGCAAATATTTCAGAACAGATGTTTAAATATTTACTCGAAAAAGTAGCGAAAGCATATTTTGAATGCCCTTGCTTTGCCAGATTAATAATATTTCAAATATATAATAGATATATTATAAATATATTATAAGAACCAGCTATTATAAATAATACGAGGATTTTGGAAAAATACCACTCAATTATTGGTCATGGTGATTGGAAGAAACCCACTGACCAATGATCAAACCGAACCATGAACATTGGTGGATCTAGACCAACAAATATATGGACTGAACTTAATGTAGTGTCTCATAAAAACGGTTTTTCTAGAAGTTTGCGAATTTGACTATTATTCAAGTCAAATCGCCCAGAAACAAGGCGTTAAGCGATCGTTTGCTTATTGCTTGTTTGCACAGCTGTATATATTTGATTAATTATATAATATAATCAAAAAAAAAGTAGAAAACAGCAAAATTAGCAGCAGCCTGTTCCAAATTTCGCTATAAAAGATGCTGCCCCAGAGACAGTAAGACATTCAATCCAAACCACTGGCATCGAGATGAGAATCCAAACGGTGATCCTTGGCTGTGCCTTTTTGGCCATTTGCCTAAAAAGCTGCAATGCGGAGCCATGCCAAACGCCAGGCGCCTGTACTGCGGATGAGTGCAAGGATCCAGATAATACGGAAGATGCAAGTTGCAAAACCACCACTGTGGCTGACACAAAATCAACTACAAAAATCTCAAACAACCCAGAAACCTCAACTACCCGAGGCATTACAGTTGGAATCCCAAACACTCCCGCAACGACGAGCAATTCAGTAGGAATCCAAAGCACAAGCGATACAAATACGACGCCGAGCAGTGATGCTGATTCAACGACAAGTGCCGCTCAAGCTGCTGTAGCTCGCTTGAAGCGGCAGATTAGACGTATGAAAAGACGGCAGAAGAGGGCTGCTCGCAGGAGGAGACGCGCTGCCAGACGTGCTGCTGCTGCAAGAAGACGCGCCGCTGCGTTGAACAACAGTCAAAGTAGCACGAACACGAACAGGAATAGGAGCGGAGCACCTCGTGCTGCTAACAGGAATACTAGTACGAATAGGAGCGGAGCCTCTCGTGCGGCCAACAGGAATACTAAAACGAATAGGAGCGGAATCTCTCGTGCGGCCAACAGGAATACTAATACGAATAGGAGCGGAACCTCTCGTGCGGCCAACAGGAATACTAAAACGAATGGGAACAGGATCAGCAACAGGAGAAGCAGTGGTTAGGCGGAGCGAAAGTGCAATCCCATTCAAATAACTTGAATAAAATTATGTAGTACATTCCAAAACCATTATGGACTTATGATATTTTCCTTAGCTCACTAAGAAATTTAGAATTATATGCCGGGCTTTGTGGTTACAAAGTTAAAAGAGCCATTCAATGATGATGATGGTTTTTGCTTGGCAGCCGTTAAGTATGCTACAAAATTTGAACATACATTTTGCTTGCTTTCGCGCAGCGAGATATTTGCTGAAGCTAACACGACAATTAATGCATCAAATACCAATTTCAAGACGGATATCATGAACACTAACTGCAAAGAACTATTATCAAAGGTACGCCTATATGAAATCGTTTTTTCTTTTCGGACTTACCACAGCGTTCTCAGTCTACTCAATATGGGTGTCTTTCTACACCTTGATTTCTACTTCAAACCCGCATTGTGACATCTGTAACAGTTGAAATTTTATTTTTTATAATATTTATACTTTTCTTCAGCACATGGTTCATCTCAACTTTGAACTCCTTTACACTTCTGGTCTGGTACAATTTTATTCTAGTCTATATCCATCAAAGCGTACAAATATTCGTATTAAGTTTCTCCTTTTTTGTGAGTCGGTTGAGTCAATCTGCGTTGCACTTCTGCAGATGAAACCTTCGTAGCAAATTATTCACCGAGTGTACCTTTCAACGACTCCCAATCCCGTATATTTCATTTCTTCATTTTATTCAGTTGTAACTTGTTCTGTACTGTACTAAAAGTGCGCACTCTTCTAGATTTTGCAGCCACTGCTCTGCATCAGGATTGTTCGTTCCCGAAAAATTAGACACACTGCCCTCGACTTTTTTCAATACGAAGCACGGCCTACTTTGGGATGTTGCATCCCTGGGACAATTTAAAACGGTATAAAATATAGTCAAATTATGAAACGAGAGTAGATTCGTTTGGTGGGGAGAATCGCCGGGAGTATGGAGTAGATCGATCGCCAATTCCAATATGAGGGCGATGAAACCACAAAATCTCATTGGTTCATTGCAGGCAGGGCGGGTACGTCGTGGCCATAAACACCAGGCCTGCCAACTGTTCCGTTCATTTTTTTTGTGTGTGCATGTAGGTTAATATGTAGTGTCGTGAAGGTAGAGTCAGTTTCGGATCTGTGCCGTCTATGGGCAGGGTTGGAGTTACCCACCCTGAGAAATCTGAGCTAGCTAAGGTTGCCCACTGTCAAACAATAGACGTGTTACCTATTTGTGTCGCTGCTCTGAACCTTGGTACTTTTTAACGGGCTGCTAACTCGATCGCTGCTGTATCGCACTGCTTGCTGTCATACTGAGTCAATGACCTGCTTTGCACTGCTTCCGAACGTACTCAGACAAAACTCTCACTCTGCAACTTTGCGCTATAACGTGAAGGGAGACACTCTCTGCACTCACCGCCACGCCTATCAAACATTAATATGTATATATATATATATACACATATATATATATATATATATGTTTTGATATGTTTGTGTTTAGGGATATTTGAGTTTAACTTATGCTTGATTGCGCCACATGCGTCTGCCTTTCGATCCTCTTCAGGTATCGATACCCGATTAACTCGCTAGTATCGGGGCAATGGCAATGGCCTAGCTTTGACTTGTCCGCTTTGAAATCCCACAGAAATATTTAAAATAAATACTTTTCTTGTGATATCTGTTTCACGTTTGGTTGTCTACTGAATATTCCTCATTTTGATGGTTTCATTCGATCGGTTGTTCCATTGGCAGCTGTATACTACTGTGGTCCGATGATACTGCTTTATTTCTTCATATATATACTATTCATATATATATATCAGAAACTTAATAAGGCGTAATTTTATCAGCTAAATCAGCTATATCGACTCGGTTAGTGCTACTGGTCAATTACTCATACACTTTAGATGCTTCTTTCTGCCTGTTACATACTTTTGCACAAAACCATTATACCCTTTTACCCATTTTCAAAGTGTGCTCTTGCAATTGAAATGTTTGAGTCAAGGGAATTGCGTGAGCGTCATGAAAACCAGGTGAAATAACTCTGTCGCCTTCTTGCTTCCATCAAATGACAAATATTGACTTTGGTAACTGAATATGAACGTGGCTTTAAATCTATTGTGTTGGCTAAAAAGCAAATTCACCATCTAAGCAACTTATTTAAGACCTCATTTGTTGAAAAGCAAACAATTAACAGATGTCAGCATTTTTTAATATTCATTTTATTTTATTTAAGATTTTTAAATTAAAATAAAAGCTATAAATGAAATGATACACAATAAGAGGGTGAACATTTAAGTTAAAATTGAAAAGATTTATCAACTCAGCTGTTGATGCTGATCAGAGGAGATATCTCCTTACATACAGTTTAACGTCTTCAGGGTAAACCTGGTATACTCTCAGAATCTGCTCAGAATCATCTGATTTGGGTTTTATCTATTGACAATCTCGGGATGGAAAATATTTTATTTTTTTTCTGACTCGGAAATATTCAATTCTTTTGTGTTAAATGTTTTAAGCAATTGTTTAATTGTGAAATTAAAACATTCCTTTGAACGAATGTTTGACGTAGTTTCAAATCTCCAATGACGTCAAGCCATAGTTTTCTCAAAGCTGTATAAATATGATTTTGAAAACATTAAAAAAAATGTAAGCAACGGCAAAAGTAGGAACAGCTGCCACAGAGACAGTAAGACATTCAATCCAAACCATTGGCATCGAGGTGAGAATTTAAACGGTGATCCTTGGCTGTGCCTTTTTGGCTATTTGCCTTCTTAGAGGCACCGATTGCGAAGAACCTGCAGACCCCGCAGCACCTACTGATCCCGCAGCACCTACTGATCCCGCAGCACCTTCAGACCCCGCAGCACCTTCAGACCCCGCAGCACCTTCAGACCCCGCAGCACCTTCAGACCCCGCAGCACCTGCTGACCCCGCAACACCTACTGACCCCGCAGCACCTCCAGCCAATTCGGGTAATGGATCCGGTGCCAACGTTCAATTGAAACGCAAGCTGAAACGTTTAAGGAAACGCGAGCAAATGCTTCGCAAGAATCGAAGACTGTTAAAACAACGTAACCTAAAACAGCGAAAAAAATTAAACAAAAGCAGGAGACTTAATAACAGGAACCAGAACAACAGAGGTTAAGCAAAGATACAGCGAAACACCATTCAAATAATTTGAATAAAATTTTATATTGCATTCCAAAAATATGATGGATTTATTATTTCCTTAACTTATTGAGAAATGTAGAATTATGTGTCGGGCTATAGTTAGAGATTCTCCAGTATCAGTATCAATATCAGTTCTGGTTACTCTTAGCAGCCTTTGAATATGCTACAATGTTAAATGATAAATTCGCACACTTAAAACGAAATTCGGATTTTAGTTAAAACTTAAAAGTGTATTCTAATTTTTGGAGCCTGAACATATATGCAAATTAATGATAACGCCGTGTATGAAATTAATTCTGTACTGCTGCAAATAAAATCCGATTGGTGCGTTGAGTGCCATTCACGAGTTCACTCCCACACTAGTTGTTCCACTTCTTATTTGCAATTTGTCAGCACATTTGCTGATCGCAATCAAAATCAAGTTCGATGCATCCGCCTGCATCGTTTTAGTGAAATTAATCGAAAGAAATAAATACTTGGAACAGTGCAAAGTGCGTTCGCGCCTCGGGAATCGGCGGAGTCTTCCTAAAAGCATGGGGCAGCAATAAGCAAAAACAATAACTGTAAAAAGAATAATAAATAAAGCAATATAACATGCAGCGTCATCATTAGCATATTAGAATTAAATAATTAATAAAGAAAATAATAATAATAAGTACAAATAAAATATAATTTATAAAAATAATTACTTATGTGTCTGATCTGTATTGGAGTTCACACAGCAGGCCTGTCGAATACGATGGACTTTTTTAAGAATTTAAGTTGAAGCAGATATCCGAAGATAAGGAAATATAATACTTCCTCTAGGTAACCCAATTTAAACATATGATATGAGACTGACCCACTATCAGCTATATATTTATACATATATATTTATGATATTGTCGGCATAAGCTTCTCATTGAAATCGAGCTTATCTTAATTAAAGTTAAAGTGATCACTCTAATTAATATAATTAATATTTTTGAAAATATTGGAAAACCAACCAATATCAAAGAATTATTTTAGCGTTTAAAAATAAGTAGTAATCTGAGGGACCACTTTGCACTGGAAACGGCAGACGAGCGACTTTCGACTTTCGACAACAGCATTGAATGGCTCTAAGATCAAACTGTTAAACACCAACTGATATTTTGACAGATACTGGCGAATCTCCAACTATAGCCCGACACATAATTCTACATTTCTCAATAAGTTAAGGAAAAAAAATCCATAATATTTTTGGAATGCAATATAAAATTTTATTCAAATTATTTGAATGGTGTTTCGGATTATCTTTGCTTAACCGCTGAAGAAGCTGTTACCATTAAGATAGCTTCGATTTATCCTGCTCCTGTTTAATCGTTTTCGCAGTTTATTGTTACGTTTTCTTAACTGTTTTTTTTGCTTGCGAAGTCTTGCTTGACGTTTCTGTGAACGATTCACCTTGCGTGTCAAGCCACGTATGCGCCTCCTGGCCCTCACGCCGCTACCCGAACCGCTGCTTGTTGCCGTTGTTGCCTCTGCACTGGCTGCTGTTGTCTCTGATCCAGGTGCGGCGGTTGTGGCTGCGCCGGCTGCTGGGGTGGCTGCGGTTGTCTCTGCTGCAGCAGGTGCGGCGGCGGTTGTCTCTGCGGCAGGTGCTACTGTTGTTGTGTCTTGGCAATCGGTGCCTCTAAGAAGGCAAATGGCCAAAAAGGCACAGCCAAAGATCACCGTTTGAATTCTCATCTTGATGCCAATGGTTTGGATTGAATGTCTTACTGCCTCTGCAGCAGCGCCTTTTATAGCGATTTTGAGACTGCCAATTTTACTTGTCCTTTTGTGTTGGCATTCAAATTTCCGCAGCTGTGCCAACAAATGGACGTGTAAACAATGAAATAACTTCGTTTTCTAACAACACAATGATAATAATCAAATAGCAGTGCCAAATTTAGAATTTAAACAGTTTCTACTATTTTTTATGGCATATTTAATCAGCTGTTCGCAAAAATAATGTGAAAATATGCAAACAAACAAATTCAATACAAATTTGTAGAATAAAAACAAGTCTGTAGGTTGTTTGTGAACCTTTGCACATACTTTATGGGTACTGACACTATTGAGCAAAGGTTGTACTTGCGATTTTTGGCGGTTGAATTTATGAATATGAATAATTAATTTTATTATTGGGAGCATCATTGCTAAGGATCCACCGAAATTTTCAGTAGTTTTCCTCTACTCATGGCTTGTCTTTCGCATGTACTATGTATAATTTTAAATAGTGTGAAGTGTGAATAGTGTGAGTTTTCATTTTGCTACTTTGCCGATTCCAATGTATACTGAGACTTACAATGCACAATTTTTGAAAAATATGTGATATCGTTCCTGTCGGGCTTAACATAATAGTGGTATCTGGTATTAACCGCTGATAACAGGTGGGGAAGATCCTTCTTAAATGTAAGTACATGTAAATCCGTTCTTTTTTGTTTTACCCTGAATCGTTTACAAATGGGTAAAAGTGACATATATGTATATATATTCTTGATCGGAATTAGCAGCCCAGTCGATCAAGACACGCAATCACATTCCTGGATTGCTTATTAATCCCGATAACTAGGAGGGCTCCTCCACCCTCATTCCTCCTAGATATCAGCTTTCGCGTATTGGTGTCGATCCTGTTCTGGTTCCTCAGCAGAACCAACAGAGATTCGGTAGTCCGATACACGCTTCTTGGAGAGAATATCGTGATACAGTGGGGCGACTGTATATCGTCTCCCACCTTGCAGTCGAGGCACATGCCCTTCCATGATTGTAGTCGCGACGTAACGGATCTCAGCCAATCGGCTGAGTCCACATCGGAGCATTCAATAACCAGAACAGCAACCCGGAAACGCATGCCCGCGAACGAGCCGCGGTGTCCCATCAAAACGCAATAACTTCGTGAACGATGACCTCTTGCAAAACAGACAATTCTCCGTGACTGAGCGTAACCTGGGGGAATTCCGCAGGTTACACGGCCACCTTTGCCTTCTTCGCCATATCTGATGCAAGTGATGTGCTCGGGCGCAAATCCACGCTTTCTGCTACCTTCTCTGCCGGAACCCTTGCCGCCGCACATGGAGGAAGTTGAACAACTAGTGTGGGAGTCGCTAGTCGCTCAGAGTTGCTAATTGGGTCAATTTGTGAATGGCACTCAACGCATCAATCGGATTTTATTTGCAGCAGTACAGAATTAATTTGCATATATGTATGTACAGGCTCCAAAAATTAGAATACACTTTTAAGTTTTAACTAAAATCCGTTTTTCGTTGCACAATTTTAAGTGTGCGAATTTATCATTTAACATTGTAGCATATTCAAAGGCTGCTAAGAGTAACCAGAACTGATATTGATACTGCTACTGGAGAATCTCTAATTATATTGGCCCCGATTCTGTCATTGCCCCCTACACAGATAACACCTACTGTTGACAATAGTCAGCGGTTGATGGAGTATATTTCTCCTGCACCACCTGCAATCAACAGTAGTGGCTCAATTGTGTCACAGTCCATAGTGTCCGATGCGACTCCGCCACCTCTTTCCAGCAGTGCTCCCAACCCTCTTATAGCGGTTGCACCTAGAAAGCACATTTTTATTTTGCGTCTTGCCCCTGATATATCAATGGATGACGTTAATGCCTAAGTACAGGCTAAAGTGACATCTACAGGGATATTGGTTGAAAAATTTAAATCTAATTATGAACAAGAAATTTCCTTTGATTATATTTTTTGTGTCGACTGATTTTAGTTGACAATAAATAAATAAATAAATAAATAATATATGATTGTTTTTCTCACTTAGTAGTAGCAGGCTACTAGTGATGTAGCTCAAAGATTGTAACATAACATCTGAAATCTAACATCCAACTAAGTACTTAACATATGTACATATATTAATATATTAAGTTGTATTTTTTCTTAATTTGTTAGCTCATTTTGAGCAAAATATTTTAACAAAATTTTAGTTTCCAGATATTGTAAATACGTATTGCCAGATTGGTCTCTGGTGCTACATTAACAAAAATAAAATATATGCCAGCACTGCCAGAGTGTGTGTTTAAGGGCCATTAAAAGCGGTTGTGTTTGCCTAGCTGCCAATAAATATGCTATATTATTGTTACATACATTTCGCTCTCTAAGACCTATTTGCTGAAGCTAAGAAGAAGACAATTCGTTGCCTTACAGTTGAAAGCGAGAAACTGTGCGCCAAGTAGTAGTCAATTTGAAGAACTGGAACTGAGGTAGGCCGAACATTACATACCGGAACTAATCTGCTTACATTTAAATTTTTGTTTGGAGTTCCAATAATAGTTTTTCGTTCCATGAAAAAACACATTCGTTTTAAACAAATATTTAACAACAACAAAAAATGTTTCGCTTAAGACAAATATTTTTCTTGTGATATCTGTTTCACGTTTGGCTGCTTACTCAACATTCCACATTTTGGTAGTTTCATTGTATCAGAATAAAAAACTCATCTTTCGAGCGATTGTTCCATTGGCAGCTGTAATATTTTGTGGTTTGATGATGATGCTCTATTTATTAATTTATTTATTTTTCAAAATATGAGAATCCTAATATCACGAGTATTTTGTGAGTGTTTTTTTAATACGAGAACAAATCTATGTTTGTCGACTGTACACGGACAGCCGCCAGACGAATATGGGCATAGCGATGCTGATAAAGAATAATTCTAATTTAGGGGGTTGGATATGCCGTCTTCAATGCGTTACAAACTCGAAATAGTTATAAAACCCTCTCCAAGGATATAAAAATGTGTAAAAGTATTGTGGTATATTTACTCGAACAGGAGGAGTAATAAAACAGTTTGATTTCTTGATGTTTTAAGAATCGATTTGATTTTTCCAAACAAATAAACGATATTTGTATCTACAGTTTCTTGTCACAGCTGTGTAAATTTGAATATTACCGCAGCTCATACAAAATCGCTATAAAAGGCGCTGCTGCAGAGGCAGTAACATATTCAATCCAAACCACTGGCATCGAGATGAGAATTCAAACGGTGATCTTTGTCTGTGCCTTTTTGGCCATTTGCCTTCTTAGAGGCACCGATTGCGAAGACCCACCACCTTTCACAACAACAACACCTTCCTCAGGCTCAGACACAAACACACCAGCACCAACACCAGCACCAACACCACCACCAACACCAGCACCAACACCAGCACCAACACTACCACCAACACCAGCACCAACACCAGCACCAACACCAGCACCAACACCAGCACCAACACCAGCCCCAACACCAGCACCAACACCAGCACCAACACCAACACCAGCACCAACACCAGCACCAACACCAGCACCTACCGCCACAGCGCCGACACCAGCACCTACCGGCGCAGCCACAACCGCAGCCCCCGCAACACCTCCAGGCAATTCCGGTTCCAACGTTCAGTGGAAACGCTTGAAACGCCGGCTGAAACACCTAAAGAAACTCTGGCAATTTCTTCGCAAGAAGCGAAAGTGGTTAAGAAAACGTAACAAAAATCTGCGAAAACGATTAAACAATAGCACGATACTTAAAGACAGGAACCAGAACGAATGGCTCCTTAGAGGTTTAGCAGAGATAAGGCAAACATCAATCAAATAATTTGAATCAAATTTTGTAATGCATTCTAAAAATATTATGGATTTATTATTTCCTTAACTTATTGAGAAATGTAGAATTATAAAGCGTTGGTCAAAGGAATTTGATGACCCTTACACGACCAAGATACTTTTCACTTCCCTTGTACGTCCAATTCTGGAATATGGATCTTGTGTGTGGTCTATACAATATCATATTCATCAAAGTAGATTGTTATCTGTACAGAAGAGCTTCTTACTTTTTGCTCTTCGGCGCTTTGACTTGGGTGCTCTTCCTCCATACCCCAATAGGCTGCTGCTTATTAACCTTCCCTCCCTAACTAACCGTCGTGTTATGCTAGGAGTTATGTTTGTAGTTAAATTCATTAAAGGCGAAATCGATTCAGCAGCGTTGATGAGCCAAATAAATTTTTCTGTTCCTTTTAGACCTTCTCGTAATTTCTTTCCCTTAATCGTTGTAATACTAATTATTCCTTGCATGAACCGTTTCGAGTACTCTGTAATGATTATAACAAATTATCCTATATAATCAATTCAGAGTCCTCCATTTCTTTAATTAAAAACTCTATTTTAAATAAATAAAAAAAGAAATTATGTGTCGGCCTATAATTAGAGATTCTCCAGTATCAGTATCAATATCAGTTCTGGTTACTCTTAGCAGCCTTTGAATATGCTACAATGTTAAATGATAAATTCGCACACTTAAAATTGTGCAACGAAAAACGGATTTTAGTTAAAACTTAAAAGTGTATTCTAATTTTTGGGGCCTGTACATATATGCAAATTAATGATAACGCCATGTATGAAAATAATTCTGTACTGCTGTTAACGATTTGAGCGATTTGATCTGAGCGACTAGCGACTCCCACACTAGTTGTTCCACTTCCTCCATCAAGGACTTGCTCAGGAAGGGGCTCTGAAGAAGGCCAAAGAATCCAGAGAAGCAGCTGCGAAACCGGCTTCCAAAAGACCCAAAGTGCGGCGGCAAGGGTTCCGGCAGTGAAGGTAGCAGAAGGCCTGGATTTGAGCCCGAGCAATCACTTGCATCAGATATGGCGAAGAAGCCAAAGGTGGCCGTGTAACCTGCGGAATTCCCCCAGGTTACGCTCAGTCACGGAGAATTGTCTGTTTTGGAAGAGGTCATCGTTTGGATGGGACAACGCGGCTCGTTCGCGGGCATGTATTTCCGGGTTGGTGTTCGGGTTATTGAATGCTCCGATGTGGGCTCAGCCGATTGGCTGAGATCCGCTACGTCGCGACTGCAATCATGGAAGGGCGCGCGCCTCGACCGCAAGGTGGGAGACGATATACAGTCGCCCCACTGTATCACGATATTCTGCCCAAGAAGAGTGGATCTGACTACCGAATCTCTATCAGAATATCCTATCATGAATCCTTTGGGACGCACACCAGCATTTTTCAAGCTGAGGTGTGTGCGAAGCGTATCTATCGGAAAGCGGATACAGTCCTCCTATCCGATAATCAAGCAGCAATAAATGCTATAAGGGGATGTAGATAACATCAAAAGCTCTAAGTCTGATCAACTCGGGACATACAATAGCCTTGCCCTAAGAATGCTGATGAGCAAGTGAAAATGGTGGTAGAGAGGCACCTAACAGAGCCAGAACAGTTTTATGGCATAGGAAGACACAAAATACGACTGCAACTTAGAAACGAAGAAAGACAGAGGCGGCAACGGAGCTGGGCAGAGGCACCAGGACTCCGAAAACCAAACGTCTTTTGGGAGGCTTTAATCATAAACGATTTAAGCAAGTAATAACCGTGAGGGAGAGTTGGCAGAGGATACTCACCGGTCTATTCACAGTACATTGGGGAAAATGTGCAGCATCCTAGGGATTCATGTTATGAGCACCAAAGAGAGAGAAGAACTCAGCAAAGGTTCTTGCTTCGTGCAGCTATAGGCTATTTAAATTCATAATCAGTTAGCTAATTTGGCGTGGTTTGTATGAGATATTAGCTGTTGTATTGTGTAACCCGTTCTGAAGTTCACACAGCAACACCAGCCCTGTCGCAGGTCTTGGTTTACATTGAAAGATGTGGAGGGAAGCGTATCTAATATTTTGGGGCCGAACAATCGACCGAATGCTGTTAAGCAGTGGGTGCAGAAGCAAAAGTAGCCAAAGCATTATAGGAGATTGGGAATTGTACTAAGTGAATATCCTGTGAACGTTGTTAAAACTATGAACTTAATGAACTTATTTTTCATCTCCGAGATCAGTTTTTTCAGACCGACAGACAGATAAATACATAGACAGACGTGTCTTGATCGACTGGGCTGCTAATTCCGATCAAGAATATATATACATATATATCACTTTTACCCATTTGTAAACGATTCAGGGTAAAACAAAAAAGAACGGATTTACATGTACTTACATTTAAGAAGGATCTTCCCCACCTGTTATCAGCGGTTAATACCAGATACCACTATTATGTTAAGCCCGACAGGAACGATATCACATATTTTTAAAAAATTGTTGAAAATTTCGGAGGACCGTTAGCAATGATGCTCCCAAAAATAAAATTAAGTGTCAATATCCATAAAGTATGTGCAAAGGTTGACAAACAGCACATAGGCTTGTTTTTATACTTTGATATCGAAGGTATCATATATACTTGAAACTTAGAAAATATACTGGTCTGTGTCCGCGTCAGACAAAGTGTCAAAACTGTGTGTAAACGTATGTACGCCAGCCTTAAGCTTAAGAGCCATTCAAAGCTGTTGTGTTTGCCTAGCTGCCAATAAATATGCTATATTATTGTTACATGCATTTCGCTCTCTAAGACCTATTAGCTGAAGCTAAGACGAAGACAATTCGTTGCCTTACAGTTGAAAGCGAGAAACTGTGCGCCAAGTAGTAGTCAATTTGAAGAACTGGAACTGAGGTAGGCCGAACATTACATACCGGAACTAATCTGCTTACATTTAAATTTTTGTTTGGAGTTCCAATAATAGTTTTTCGTTCCATGAAAAAACACATTCGTTTTAAACAAATATTTAACAACAACAAAAAATGTTTCGCTTAAGACAACTATTTTCTTGTGATATCTGTTTCACGTTTGGCTGCTTACTCAACATTCCACATTTTGGTAGTTTCATTGTATCAGAATAAAAAACTCATCTTTCGAGCGATTGTTCCATTGGCAGCTGTAATATTTTGTGGTTTGATGATTTCAAAATATGAGAATCCTAATATCACGAATATTTTGTGAGTGTTTTTTTAATACGAGAACAAATCTTTGTTACAAACTCGAAATAGTTATAAAACCCTCTCCAAGGATATAAAAATGTATAAAAGTATTGTGGTATATTTACTCGAAGCCTTATAACCCTTAACAGGAGAAGTAATAAAAAGTTTGATTTCTTGATCTTTTATGAATCGATATGATTTTTCCAAACAAATAAACGATATTTGTATCTACAGTTTCTTGTCACAGCTGTGTAAATTTGAATATTACCGCAGCTCATACAAAATCGCTATAAAAGGCGCTGCTGCAGAGGCAGTAACACATTCAATCCAAACCACTGGCATCGAGATGAGAATTCAAACGGTGATCTTTGTCTGTGCCTTTTTGGCCATTTGCCTTCTTAGAGGCACCGATTGCCAAGACACACCAGCAACACCAGCACCAACGCCAGCACCTACTGGCGCAACACCAACACCCGCACCTACTGGCGCAACACCAACACCAGCACCTACTGGCGCAACACCAACACCAGCACCTACCTCCTCAGCACCAACAGCTGTCTCCCCAGAACCAGCACCTCCCGGATCAGTCACAACCGCAGCCCCCGGTTCCGGTTCTAAAGTTCAGTTGAAACGCTTGAAACGCCAGCTGAAACGTATAAGGAAACGCCAGGAAAAGCTTCGCAAGAAGCGAAAGCAGTTAAGACAAAGTAACAAAAATCTGCGAAAACGATTAAACAGTAGGAGGAGTAACGGACTTGGTAACAGGCGCCTCAGAGGTTAAGCAAAGATAAAGGGAAACATCCTTCAAATAATTTGAATAAAATTTTATATTGCATTCCAAAAATATTATGGATTTATTATTTCCTTAACTTATTGAGAAATGTAGAATTATGTGTTGGGCTATAATTAGAGATTCTCCAGTATCAGTATCAATATCAGTTCTGGTTACTCTTAGCAGCCTTTGATATGCTACAATGTTAAATGATAAATTCGCACACTTAAAATTGTGCAACGAAAAACGGATTTTAGTTAAAACTTAAAAGTGTATTCTAATTTTTGGGGCCTGTACATATATGCAAATTAATGATAACGCCATGTATGAAAATATTTCTGTACTGCTGTTAACGATTTGAGCGATTTGATCTGAGCGACTAGCGACTCCCACACTAGTTGTTCCACTTCCTCCATCAAGGACTTGCTCCGGAAGGGGCTCTGAAGAAGGCCAAAGAGTCCAGAGAAGCAGCTGTGGCACCGGCTTCCAAAAGACCCAGCAACACCCTAACGCCCCCGTTGACCATTCCTAAGACGATGTGCGGCGGCAAGGGTTCCGGCAGATAAGGTAGCAGAAGGCCTGGATTTGCGCCCGAGCACATCACTTACACGAGATATGGCGAAGAAGCCAAAGGTGGCCGTGTAACCTGCGGAATTCCCCCAGGTTACGCTCAGTCACGGAGAATTGTCTGTTTTGGAAGAGGCCATCGTACACGAAGCTATTGCGTTTGGATGGGACACCGCGGCTCGTTCGCGGGCATGTATTTCGGGGTTGGTGTTCGGGTTATTGAATGCTCCGATGTGGGCTCAGCCGATTGGCTGAGATCCGTTACGTCGCGACTACAATCATGGAAGGGCGCGCGCCTCGACTGCAAGGTGGGAGACGACAGTCGCCCCACTGTATCACGATATTCTGCCCAAGGAGAGTGGATCTGACTACCGAATCTCTATCAGAATATCCTATCATGAATCCTTTGGGACGCACACCAGCATTTTTCAAGCTGAGGTGTGTGCGAAGCGTATCTATCGGAAAGCGGATACAGTCCTCCTATCCGATAATCAAGCAGCAATAAATGCTATAAGGGGATGTAGATAACATCAAAAGCTCTAAGTCTGATCAACTCGGGACATACAATAGCCTTGCCCTAAGAAGGCTATATAAATATCTATAAAAAAAAAGAATTTTACATGATTAAGATACTTACCATAAAATCATCATAAGGAATAAGAAAAACTAAATTATAAGATAGTAGTAGTCTGGGCACAGCAAAGCACTTAGTTAACCAAAACTGAAATGGTGATAGTAAAAAACAACAACAAAACAACAACCGAGCAATAACAATGCCAAACGCGATACGAGCCGCGGTGTCCCATCCGAACGCGATTCTAGCTTCGTTGTACGAAGCGCCTCTTCCAAAACAGACAATTCTCCGATGACTGAGCGTGGCCTGGGGGCATGCCGCAGGGGACACGGCCACCTTTGGCTTCTTCGCCATAGCGCGGGTGAGTGATGGGCTACGGGCGCAAATCCAGGCCTTCTGCTACCTTATCTGCCGGAACCTTTGCCGCCTGCGCATCGTCTTAGGAATGGTCGACGGGGGCGTTAGGGTGCTGCCGGGTCTTTTGGACAGCCGGTGCCGCAGCTGCTTCTCTGGATTCCTTGGCCTTCTTCACGAGCCCCTTCCGGAGCAAGTCCTTGACGCAGGAAGTTGCACAAGCTAGTGTGGGAGTCGCTAGTCGCTCAGATCAAATCGCTCAAATCGTTAACAGCAGTACAGAAATATTTTCATACATGGCGTTATCATTAATTTGCATATATGTACAGGCCCCAAAGGTTAGCATACACTTTTATAGCATTTTTATGGCGACATAGTCCAGCTTTTTCGTTGCACGATTTTACTAGTGTGCGAATTTATCACTTAACGTTGTAGCATATCAAAGGCTGCTAAGAGTAGCCAGTAACTGATGTTGATACTGACACTGGAGAAGCGTCTAATTATAGCCCAACATCATAATTCTACATCGCTCGGCGAGCTAAGGACATAATAAATCCACAATATTTTTGGAATGCAATACAGCGATTTTGTTCAACTTATTTGAACGATGTTTCCCTTTAACTCCGCTCAACCTCTGAGGCGCCTGTTACCAAGTCCGTTACTCCGCCTACTGTTTACTCGTCTCCGCAGATTATTTGACACATTGTCTTAGCTGCTTTCGCTTCTTGCGAAGCTTTTCCTGGCGTTTCCTGATACGTTTCAGCTGGCGTTTCAAGCCGTTTTAGCCGAACTTTAGGGCCGGACACCGGGGGCTGCGGTTGTGACTGATCCGGGAGGTGCTGGTTAGGTAGGTGCTGGTGTTGGTGTTGCGCCAGTAGGTGCTGGTGTTGGTGTTGCGCCAGTAGGTGCGGGTGTTGGTGTTGCGCCAGTAGGTGCTGGCGTTGGTGCTGGTGTTGCTGGTGTGTCTTGGCAATCGGTGCCTCTAAGAAGGCAAATGGCCAAAAAGGCACAGACAAAGATCACCGTTTGAATTCTCATCTCGATGCCAGTGGTTTGGATTGAATGTGTTACTGCCTCTGCAGCAGCGCCTTTTATAGCGATTTTGTATGAGCTGCGGTAATATTCAAATTTACACAGCTGTGACAAGAAACTGTAGATACAAATATCGTTTATTTGTTTGGAAAAATCATATCGATTCATAAAAGATCAAGAAATCAAACTGTTTTATTACTTCTCCTGTTAAGGGTTATAAGGCTTCGAGTAAATATACCACAATACTTTTATACATTTTTATATCCTTGGAGAGGGTTTTATAACTATTTCGAGTTTGTAACAAAGATTTGTTCTCGTATTAAAAAAACACTCACAAAATATTCGTGATATTAGGATTCTCATATTTTGAAAAATAAATAAATTAATAAATAGAGCATCATCATCAAACCACAAAATATTGCAGCTGCCAATGGAACAATCGCTCGAAAGATGAGTTTTTTATTCTGATACAATGAAACTACCAAAATGTGGAATGTTGAGTAAGCAGCCAAACGTGAAACAGATATCACAAGAAAATAGTTGTCTTAAGCGAAACATTTTTTGTTGTTGTTAAATATTTGTTTAAAACGAATGTGTTTTTTCATGGAACGAAAAACTATTATTGGAACTCCAAACAAAAATTTAAATGTAAGCAGATTAGTTCCGGTATGTAATGTTCGGCCTACCTCAGTTCCAGTTCTTCAAATTGACTACTACTTGGCGCACAGTTTCTCGCTTTCAACTGTAAGGCAACGAATTGTCTTCGTCTTAGCTTCAGCTAATAGGTCTTAGAGAGCGAAATGTATGTAACAATAATATAGCATATTTATTGGCAGCTAGGCAAACACAACAGCTTTGAATGGCTCTTAAGCTTAAGGCTGGCGTACATACGTTTACACACAGTTTTGACACTTTGTCTGACGCGGGCACAGACCAGTATATTTTCTAAGTTTCAAGTATATATGATACCTTCGATATCAAAGTATAAAAACAAGCCTATGTGCTGTTTGTCAACCTTTGCACATACTTTATGGATATTGACACTTAATTTTATTTTTGGGAGCATCATTGCTAACGGTCCTCCGAAATTTTCAACAATTTTTTAAAAATATGTGATATCGTTCCTGTCGGGCTTAACATAATAGTGGTATCTGGTATTAACCGCTGATAACAGGTGGGGAAGATCCTTCTTAAATGTAAGTACATGTAAATCCGTTCTTTTTTGTTTTACCCTGAATCGTTTACAAATGGGTAAAAGTGATATATATGTATATATATTCTTGATCGGAATTCAGCAGCCCAGTCGATCAAGACACGTCTGTCTATGTATTTATCTGTCTGTCGGTCTGAAAAAACTGATCTCGGAGATGAAAAATAAGTTCATTAAGTTCATAGTTTTAACAACGTTCACAGGATATTCACTTAGTACAATTCCCAATCTCCTATAATGCTTTGGCTACTTTTGCTTCTGCACCCACTGCTTAACAGCATTCGGTCGATTGTTCGGCCCCAAAATATTAGATACATTTCCCTCCACATCTTTCAATGTAAACCAAGACCTGGGACAGGGCTGGTGTTGCTGTGTGAACTTCAGAACGGGTTAGACAATACAACAGCTAATATCTCATACAAACCATGCCAAATTAGCTAACTGATTATGAATTTAAATAGCCTATAGCTGCACGAAGCAAGAACCTTTGCTGAGTTCTTCTCTCTCTTTGGTGCTCATAACATGAATCCCTAGGATGCTGCACATTTTCCCCAATGTACTGTGAATAGACCGGTGAATATCCTCTGCCAACTCTCCCTCACGGTTATTACTTGCTTAAATCGTTTATGATTAAAGCCTCCCAAAAGACGTTTGGTTTTCGGAGTCCTGGTGCCTCTGCCCAGCTCCGTTGCCGCCTCTGTCTTTCTTCGTTTCTAAGTTGCAGTCGTATTTTGTGTCTTCCTATGCCATAAAACTGTTCTGGCTCTGTTAGGTGCCTCTCTACCACCATTTTCACTTGCTCATCAGCCTTCTTAGGGCAAGGCTATTGTATGTCCCGAGTTGATCAGACTTAGAGCTTTTGATGTTATCTACATCCCCTTATAGCATTTATTGCTGCTTGATTATCGGATAGGAGGACTGTATCCGCTTTCCGATAGATACGCTTCGCACACACCTCAGCTTGAAAAATGCTGGTGTGCGTCCCAAAGGATTCATGATAGGATATTCTGATAGAGATTCGGTAGTCAGATCCACTCTCCTTGGGCAGAATATCGTGAAACAGTGGGGCGACTGTATATCGTCTCCCACCTTGCAGTCGAGGCACATGCCCTTCCATGATTGTAGTCGCGACGTAACGGATGTCAGGCAATCGGCTGAGTCCACATCGGAGCATTCAATAACCAGAACACCAACCCGGAAATACATGCCCGCGAACGAGCCGCGGTGTCCCATCCAAACGCAATAGCTTCGCGTACGATAACCTAATTCTCCGTGACTGACATTTCTGAGGAAGTCCGCAGGTTACACGGCCACCTTTGGCTTCTTCGCCATATCTGATGCAAGTGATTGCTCGGGCGCAAATCCAGGCCTTCTGCTACCTTCACTGCCGGAACCCTTGCCGCCGCACTTCGGGTCTTTTGGAAGCCGGTTTCGCAGCTGCTTCTCTGGATTCTTTGGCCTTCTTCAGAGCCCCTTCCGGAGCAAGTCCTTGATGGAGGAAGTGGAACAACTAGTGTGGGAGTCGCTAGTCGCTCAGATCAAATCGCTCAAATCGTTAACAGCAGTACAGAATTATTTTCATACATGGCGTTATCATTAATTTGCATATATGTACAGGCCCCAAAAATTAGAATACACTTTTAAGTTTTAACTAAAATCCGTTTTTCGTTGCACAATTTTAAGTGTGCGAATTTATCATTTAACATTGTAGCATATCAAAGGCTGCTAAGAGTAACCAGAACTGATATTGATACTGATACTGGAGAATCTCTAATTATA
>JAWNLE010000347.1:0-12244 GCA_035041375.1 Drosophila conformis | reverse complement strand
TACACCCTCTGCTGACATACTTCACATTGTTGAACATATGCTCTTACGTAACTATATAAGCCTGGCCAACGGTAGCGCTACTCTGGCTATTGTTTTTCTGCGCCCCGTATGCCCAGCGGCATCTGCAACACTTACTGCTGGCTTGACTGTCTTTGCTATGTCCAGTCTCTCCTCCTGACGCTCTCGAATTCTTTTTCCAACATAGCATCCAAGGTCCCACTCAGCTACAATTGGAATTCTGCTCCATATGTTTGCACTTCCTCCTTTTATGGGTTATATACCCACGCACCACCATTTTTTTTCTAATAATATAAATAAAGTGAGTTCTCAATTATCAAAACCACCGAAGTTATACGCCAGTTGTAACGAACCTTTTGTTCGGGATAGTTTTAGTTGGGTTAGAACTCAGTCGAGTTGGATGTTCGTGCAACAAATTTGATTTGATTGCGTTTGCGACAATTAAGATTACCGATGTTTATATATATATTTAAACAGTTTTATTAAACTTTGACTACCTATCCATGCAATTACACTTATTGCCTGCAATGTAAATGCCACTTGGGTTTGCTGCACAATTCACTGATTTCCTTTTTTCAGATGTGATGCGAGCACCTGTTTGCGAGAATCTGCCCCAGCCACTCCGCTTACCAGTTAGTTCACGACCCCGCCTGCTCGACAGACATATCGTAGGTTACTCCTGTTGTTCTCCAGGGCTAGCGGTCTCCGTGATTCTCCAAGGATTGCCTCTAGCATACCTGTGAATCAGGATTCGCGCGTACACTCTCTGTCTAACCACATGCCTAGTCACAGTTGCTGCGCTTGTATTTATGCGGACTTCGCCAGTTGCCACAATTCAAGCGTGGCAATGATTTTCGCTTCTCACTTGATTTCAGGACCTCAATGTCCTGTGTTATACTTTTATCATAGCAGCGTCGAGTCCATCGACGTAGATTTCGCACTGAACTCCTGGCCTGGCTGTGACTCCTTTTTATTGGCCTGCGTCGGCAGTCTTTTGGCGCGACTGTACTAAAGTGTGAGTCAGTGTGAGTATGAATGGCAACGTGTTACACCCGCAATACCCTTCACACTCTAACGGCACATGTCCTGACGGACAAAGAAGAGGAAGGGAGAGAGAGAGCGAAGGAGAGCGAGTTCGCCACATATTCATCAGGGACGGATTTCGGCCTGATATACAGTTACTGTGAGGGACGCATATAGCATTTGTACATTAATATATATTGTAACGAACCTTTTTATTTAGCCGGGCTAAACTCAACCGAGCTGCGGGTTCGCGCTACAAATTTATAATTGATCGCGATGCGATAATTAACAACACAAGGGATTTGTATATATTAAATTAAATCAAATAATGGTTTATTTAATTCTTATTATGGCACTTGGGTTGTGACAGTTTACTGAAGCCTTGATCTGGCTTCGAAAAGTGTTCCAGTTCGGAAGAGTTGGGTCCCCCCCGTGTACAAGTCTCCGGATTTGCTTTGCTCGACAAATTATCATACGACACTCCAGTTACTCAACTGGGTCGCACATATGCCATCTACGACAGGCTTGATCACGCTCGCTCAACTTATGCCTAGGCGGGCTTCGCGCTGGTACCACGACTCAAACGTGGCAAGGATTCACTTAGTTCACCAACCTGAAGGACCTCAATGTCCTGCACTAATATCTGACTCGGCACAGTCGACTCCTCACACTATAACGGCACATGTCCTGGTGGACATGTGTGTCAGAAACGCTCGGCAACTGCCAGTACAAGGCTACGATCGATACAGGGGCCACGAGTAGTTTCATTAGCGAGAAGCGAGCTCGTGGACTGTTCGACGTAGGCAACCGAACTGCGAGTCTGCATGGCAGATGGCCGAAACAGCGGAGTACGAGAACAAGTCGAGGTGAATATCAGACTCGGCAGGAGTAGTATGGATATTGCTCTACTGATAATGCCAGGAGTCATCGATGGCTTAGTTCTCGGATGGGATTTTCTGTCGGGCATGGGAGAACGGTTTTGGAGTGCGCAGGCCTGAGGATAAATATACCGGGAAAAAGAATTCGAGAGCATCAGAAGGAAAGACTGTACATATCAAAGACAATCAAACCAGCAGTAAGTGTTGCAGATGCCAAATCTCGACAGCCCCGGAAAGTCTCAACGGTGGAAGACGCGCTGGACCAAGCGAATAAAAACTGCCACTGGATCCAAAAGATGCGAATTACCATACATAAAAATCCCAGAAAGTTTCCAGACTACATGGAGAGATCCGGAAACTTAGGCACATCCCTCACAGAGACGGAACCGAGGATGTGAAAGCCTGGAAATTGTATGTGCCAACCGGCAAGAGGACACAAGTCCTAAAGGGGGACCACAACTCCGCCGCCGCAGGACATACGGGGAGTCGAAAGACAATAGCCCGGGTAGCAGCGCGTTACTATTGGCCAGGCTTATACAGACGAAAGAGCATATGTCCGGCAATATAAGTCAAGTCAATTGACCGCGGTCGAGGACTCTCAAGACCAGGCAAGACACTGCAACCTTCGACGCAGGCAATGGAGCCCCAAATTGGAGACAGGGTGTGGGTGAAAGTACACCACCTGTCAAACGCGGCGGAGGGATTCGCAGCTAAACTGCCACGAAGATACGGCGGCCCTTACCAAATCGTGGATTTCACGTCGCCGGTAATATGCAAACTGAAGAGTCCAGCAGAGAAGCGGATAAGGACGGCCCATGTGAGCGATTTGAAGCCGCATATCAAGGAGGCGGGTGAGTCCCTAAATCCCCAAAATTAAAAGGGGGGGAAAGATAAGTGTGACTCCAAAACCAAAATTGGACTCACACTTATGCACCTAGAATAACAACAAAATAAATATATATATATATATATATATATTATATATATATATATATATTATATATATTATATATTATATTAAAACGCCCAAAGGTAAGGTGTTCGAGTACGAACATGTGAAGCAGTGAGATGATGATAGCTGGCCCATGCAAGCCAGCCTTGTTCATCGTTGTGCCTGCCTATGATGATTCACAACTACCGTTATATGCTGGCGACGGGTTGCCGGCAGCTCGCGGCGCGACAGTCGCCGCGATCCAGCTACTATGAGTCGCGACGCTAGCTGCCTTCATCGACAGTCGCCGCGACCCAGCTAGCGTCGCGACGGTCGAAGTTAGGCGCCGATGCGAATCCCTTCGCGACAATCACCGTTACCCAGCCGCAGTTAGGCGCGATGCGGTCGCCTTACACACAGCTGCGTAACAAATCTAGGAAGGCAGGCGCGATGCGGTCGCCTTACACACAGCTGCATAACAATACTAAGAATATATACGCGATACCAGCAGCGGCTACATATTATGCATATTATATATAATGTATTTAGGTGTAAGCATATTATATAAATAAAGAGCCTGCTCGTCAGAGCGGGTCAGTTCGATTCTAAACGTCGTCTCAGCGTGTTTGACTTCACTTTATACGTGATTCAGACATAAGGGTAAGAATAAAACAAAAAGGAAGGGTATACAAAGGTCGTATACACCTACATATAAAAAAGTAATAAAAAATAAACATATATATATATATATATACATAAATAAAATATAACATCAAGCATAACAAAACTAAATATAAATAGTAATTGGAGCCCTAAGGCGGGTCCAAACTAGGTGAACAGCCCTGAACGCGGCGAATAGTTAACACGCCACAGCTATTGCGAAGAGTGGACAACAGCTATTGCAGAGGGAGAGAATGGCCACTCACTCGGATGAAGTGCAACTTGCGTCGAAAGCGTTATGCTTACCGCTGACAAAGAACGGCAACAACGTTTGCACTTCAAGAGAATAAGTGCAACGACCGCCGAAAGCAGATCACCCGCTCACACGCTAGAGAGCGTAAACGCTGCAAGCACCAACAACAATGCTCACACGCCAAAGAGCGAAAGCGCAGCGAAACGAAAACGTTTCGCTCATCGCTACGGACGAATCAGACAACAACAATGTTTGAACTATGAAGAGCGAAAGCCCAGCGACCGCCGAAAACGTTTCGCTCACCGCTACGGACGAATCAGACAACAACAATGTTTGAACTATAGAGAGCGCAAGCGCAGCGACCGAAAACGTTTCAACAACAACAATGGTTGTTCTATGGAGCGCGCAAGTGCAACGACCAACGAAAAAACGTTTGGCTCGTCTCTTAGCAACAGCGGATTTACAAACTAGTGTGGAGACGTGCACAAAAGGCAAAATGGAAACCAACAACAATAGCACTAGTGCGGATGCGTGAGTGACAAAACCATGCACCTTTGGTTAGTCACCAGCACTAGTGCAGGTACACAGATACCAGCCACCCACACTAGTGTAAAGAGCGTCACCGGTAAAAAGAGCACAAACTCAACCCGAGAGAGAGGGTAATAATGAGGTAAAAATGAAGCTTTAATCAAGCACACAAGTCAGTACGATCGCTGCGTCCAGGCGACCGGGTGACTTGTATAGTGCGCGTGATATGCGTAAGGCGTACGTGTACCGGTGCGTGTGTGTGTGTACGTGTGTGTACACGAAATAAAAAAAAAGGAATCAAATAAAATTGTGTTATTAGTTGGCAAGTTGACGCGCAATGCAAGCGACACCAACAACAATGCAATTAAATCGAATCAAAAAGACAGCGACAGCAGCCGATGCAAAAAGCAAGCAGCACAACTCGAGCAGCAATAGGAGCTACCCTAATTGGAATCTGTCCTCGAGTCTGATGCTGGACAAGTGGAAGACACTGGTTGGGTGAGTGTGCCTTGCCATTGCCACGCGAGCCACACTCACTGGCCATAGGCTTGATGTGGTATGTGGTACACCGAGTAATCTGGGGCCAAGTGCCGCCGGCATGTGGCACTGGTGCGAACAGAGCGACGCATCATGACGGTCGCAACGAGGGACGCGAAGCCCATACAATCCTGTCTCCGAGGGGAACACGGCGAGTCATCGGATTATGACGACGACACCATGCCCCCCAGACCTCGAGATGACAAGGGCACCAGCCTTGCTAACGGCGGAGAGCCGATGCACGAGGGCGGAGAGCAGCATGGCGAGTCATCGGGTGATGACGACGACATCATGCTTCCCAGTCCTCGGGTTGACGAGGCCATTAACTCAACAGGACCGCCGCCGTTGGGATTTATATATTTATGTGTGTTATATGCGCCCCTCACAGTAACTGCACATCAGACCGAAGTCCGACCCTGATTGCAGTTGCGGCGAGTTCGCTCTCTTTCGTCCTCTCCCTTTCGTACGCAGGTTGTCAGCCATATGAACGTGTCTGACACACATGCCCACCAGGACATGTGCCGTTATAGTGTGAGGAGGACTCGACGCTGCAAGGACTAAATATTAGTGCAGGACATTGAGGTCCTTGAGTTTGGTGAATTAAGTGTATCCTTGCCACGTTTGAGTCGTGGTTCCAGAGCGAAGCCCGCCTAGGCACAAGTTGAGAGTGCGTGACCAAGCCTGTCGTGGACAGTTGAGTAACTGGAGTGCCGTAAGATAATCTGTCATGCAGTGCGAAGCCGTAGACTTGTATATGGAGTGCCTGGACACGACTCTCCCGAACAGGAACACTTTTGGAAGCCAGACCAAGGCTTCAGTGAGCCGTCACAACCCAAGTGCCGTCAAATGGATAGGCATGGATAGGCTGCGATATAAATTGTCACTTGGATATAAATTGTTGTTGGCACAGTTCACTGAAGCCCTTGGTCGGATTCGAAGCGTGCACCTGTACGCAAGAGTTTACGATTCGCCTACCCGACAGAGAATCTCGTACGGCACTCCGGTTTTCACCGGGTCTAGTGATCTCCTAGACCCCCCAAGGATTGCCAGTAGCACACCTGTAACCCGGTATTCGCACGTACATACTCTGACTAAAAGCAGGTCCAGTCACACTTGCAGCGCCTGGCTCTATGCGTATTTAGCCTGTTGCCACAGCTCACGCGTTGCAAGGATTTACACTTCTTCGGGACGTCGATGTCCTGCGTTATCCTTAGTTGCGTCGAGTCCTTTGACGCTCCTTAGTTATGTATCACACTTGTATTATTCGCACTTGTTCGCACATGTTCGCCGGTTATGTTATTCCGCTGCTCTCGCGTAGATTTTGTTCATAGCTTACGCGCCTCTGAACTCACTGAACGCCTGTGCTGCGCAGCTCTTTTATAGCCCACGTCGTAGCCTTTGTCGGGACTGTACCAAAGTCACATAACCTTTTTGGTGGCGTGATATCTGGTACTTTTCCACTGCCCTTTTGCTGGCGCCAGCCATTGTCTGCCGCTAGTGTGAGTATGGATTGCGATGTTCCGCTGACCCCCTCATTTTATGTATATTTATTTGCCAGGGCTATATTGCTCCTCACAATACTCATTAAAATCAGATCCTAAATTTTTCCAACTGTTATTCTACTATTCAGCAATTGAAAAAGTCTAAGTTGGGCAGGAACTTCGATTTCGTTCTGCTAATTGCATTTAATGCTGCTTAATTATCGAATTTATTTGGACGTTGAAGAACTAACTAGCAGCACATTCAACGATACCAAGACGGACCCACGGAAGCTGCAGCAGAGCTCCCACCCAACCGACCGTGCAGCGCGCTGTATAACATACGGTTACGAAGATCGCGAATAAACAGATAGATGACGTAACACAGTTGTAACGAACGTATTTGCTTTGCCGGGCTAACGCTCAGTCGAGCTGTGGGTTCGTGCAACGAATTTATAATTGGTCGAGATGCGATAATAAACGACACAAGTGTTTTATATATTAAATTAAATCGAATGATGGTTTATTGAATTCGTACTATGTTGGCTTATAATTGTACTTACTGTTGCACTATATTTTGACACTTCACTGAGGCCTTAGCTTGTCTCGGAAAGTGATCCTGTTCGGGAAAGCCGGTTCTAGGCACCCCGTGCACCAGTTACCCAAGACTGCGGCTTCGCGCTGCTCGACAGCTTACCATACGGCACTCTGTTTAACCAAACGGATTCGCACGTACACTGTCTAACGCAGGCTTGTTTTCGCATGCTTAACTTGGGACTAAGCAGGCCCCGCCTATTACCACGACTTAATCATGGCAAGGATTCACTTCTTTAATCACTCAAGGACCTCAGTGTCCTGCATTGGCATTATTCTTCACTCGTGTTTGTTGACTTATTTCATTTCCTACCGCACTTGCGCAGGTTTACTCACAACTTCTACATAACAATTCTGTTCTCGGACCGTTTGGGCAGCGTTTCCCCTTTTCGTGTGGTATCTCTCAACTGAACTGCCCTCAGTGTGTTGCGGCTCTCTTTATATAACCCGCGTCGCAGCCTTTTGTCGGGACTGTACCAGAAATCACGCGATCGCCTCGGTGTCGAGTCCTCTGACGCTCCTTCACTGTGTATCGTCCTGTTTGATACACTTTCACTTGTGTTGTTCAGTTGTTGTTTTATCTTCTGTCGCACTCGCGCAGGTTTTGTTCATAGCTTCCGCTTTGAATCTCGTATTTCTGCGCAGAGTTTCCCCTTCTCGTGTATTATCTCACTGGACTGAACGACGCTGTGTGTTGCGGCGCTCCTTTTATAGGACGGGTCGCGGCCTTTTGTCGGGACTGTACCAGAAATGACGCGATCGCCTCGGTGGCGTGATTTCTGGTAGTTTTCCACTGACATTTGCTGGTGCCAGCCTATGTCTGCCGTTAGTGTGAGTATGGATGGATCTATTGCACCCCCAATACTCCTCATATGGCTAACAACCTGCGTACGAAAGAGAGAGGAAGAAAGAGAGCGAATTCGCCGCAACTGCAATCAGAGCCGGTCTTCGGTCTGATGTGCAGTTACTGTGAGGGGCGCATATAGCACACATAAATATAAAAGCCTATATATTTATTTGCCATCGCTATATGGCTCCTCACTATATCAGGATAAAAGTATGCTCTCGTTAGATAAACGACCATAGCACGAAAAATAAAGTCCATCAAGCGACAAAAATTAAAAACTGATTAAGAAACAGATACTCGTATACCAATACAAATCAGGAAAAATGGCATCAGAAAAAGCAATCATCGATGAGTTGCTTGATGCCCAGCAAATAATCAGCAATGAGATTGTACGGCTGATATCCAATTATAAAAAGGATGCCGCTGAGAGAAAGTCTCAGACCGGCTACCACAAAATAAAAGCAGATTCTCTCAATAAAAAAAGGAATTCTGATGAAGTCATAAGAAAATCTGGCGCGCTACCGGAAAATCACGAATACTTCGCCTACTATGAGGACATAAGAACAACGGTTCTGAAGTGCTTAGAAGCAATCAAAAACGACCCTGACACCATAAGTCAAACCACAGGCAAGAAGCTTGGGATTGGAGAAGGACAGCGTCAGCAATCCCTGGCGCTCTCGTCTGGACAGCATTACCAATCCCTGGGGCCCTCGTCTGGACAGGACAGCAATCAACCTTAGAATCCAAGGAGATGGCATTGTGCCGGTGACAAAAAGCAATGATCGCATAACTAAATCGCACATTGTACCAAAACACACCTATTGAGCACTCAGCATTAGAGCTCATAAGGAATCTATGGGCACAAATTCAAGAAGTCCATTTTCGACTATATGAAGAAGTGGAAAGCCCAGAAAAAAATGGTACAAAGGAGTATCTACAGGCAGAAGAAGATATACAAAGGGCACTAGCTTCAAGAAACAATAGTCAGTGCACCAATGACATAAACTTGCCTCGCATAACCATCCCCAAATTTGATGGGGATCTAAAAACAACCGTGATCTGTGAGGCTGAAAGACTAATACGCCAAATCGACCTGAAAGAGGATAATTACCTTCACGCATGGAACATTTTTGTTGACGCATAAGGCAATCCAAGAGACATAGCATCAACGGTATTGAACCAATTCTTAATGCAACAAGCCATCAACGACAATGTAAAATCGCTAAAGGAGCTTTACATAGTCCCTGTGGAGTCCCATGCATCTCTCAAGGGACTCGGGTTAGACATCGCATCGTGGGACCCAATTTTAATAGCGGTCATGCGAAATAAAAAATACAAATAAAACTCTGTACGAGCAATCAATAAGCAAATCGAAGCAAATACAGAAACTGGACAAAGAGTTCTTGTTTTAACTAGCGGAAGCAAAACACACAGCAATGTCAAAAACTACTCGATGTGAGCATCTTGAGCATCCTCCTCAACTGCAAGGAAGCATTGTCTCTATTGCAAGAAGTGTCATCATCTTATATTTCGGTGCGACGATTTCCGTGCAAAGACAGCCGCTGAGAGATTGAATTGGATTCAACGACAAAGGCTATGCGTCAACCTAAAAGGAGATCACATGGCAAAGGCTTGCCAAAGTCATTATAACTGCTTCAAGTGCCAAAAAAGACATCATACGCTACTGCATTTGGAAAATTCCTCACTGGAGCAACAAAGGCCAATGGTAGCATCAGCATGTAGCAAAAATATAAATCTACTTGCTACAGCAAAGTAAATAGTCCACGGAAATAATGGACAACAAGCTACTTTCAAGGCTTTGCTGGATTCTGGATCTCAGATCAACATAATATCAGAACGACTCGCTTCTTTATTATCGTTGAAACGACACGACTCTTCACTACGAATTGAAGGCATCGGTGGACAACAAAAGACAAGCAGAGCTCGTGCAAATCTGTTGGTAAAGTCATTACACAACTTACAATGCTGATTGAAACATTTATTCTGCCGCACATTATTACGGATCAGCCAGCCCAAAGCATAGACGTGTGAGGAGCCATATGGCTTCGACATATGCTATATGCGCCCCTCGCAACAACTTTGATATTCGCTGCATACGCCCCTCGCAACAATTGCAACGAACGCCTCAGCATATTTTGTCAACGACGAAAACAACTGCACCTGGAGCAAATTCCGAAGAATAAAATGCGGAAGCCGTTTGCAGAACGACCGGATCTCTATCAAGTGCAGCGATCTCAGAGTGAGGCAGAGTGGGCAGCGATCGCAATATGAAGCGACCACTGACCCAATGCCACCGAAGGCAGCAATAGCAATGTAAGACGACCACTGACCCAATGCCAATCGAGTGCAGCGATCGCAATAGGAGTCTGCTGACCTAATTCCCATCAAATAGAGCAAACTCAGCAGTGAAGTAACCGCTGAGGCCAACCGATCGCAATATGAGGCGATCGCTGACCTAATAATGCAACGACCGGACCTATAAAAAGGGCGTCGCAGCTACGGAAGTCAAACAGTGCAAAGGCGACGAGCAGAGGCAATACGTCGAAATCTTAACAGGACGATACACAAGCACGGAGCTTCGAAGGAGCGAAGTCAGTCAGAGAAGGTCTGATCGCCACCTAGCTGGTACATGGAACGTCGGATATCAAAGGGATATCCATATGGCAGTTAAAATGGTACCATAGTAATAAGTGAAGCTGAATAAAACCATTAGTTAATATATAAAGGATATGTGTTATTAATTAAAGCAGCTCAATCAAATATAAATTTGTTGCTCGAACCCATAGCTCCAGCTAAAACTGGACGAACTGAAAAGGTTCGTTACAACTGGCGCCCAACATTATATATATTAACAAAACAAAAATTGTTCGTGCCTGGGTATACTCCCTCAAGAAGGAGGAAGTCTTGAGATATGGAGAAGAATTCCAAATAGATCTCAGAGGAACACTGGATACGATGCGTCGACAATTCGGAGAGTGGGTGGACACTCACGAATCCAGACTACCATACATCACGCGGATTCAGGATTTGGCAGCTATTCAAGGCAGAATTTCACCGGCCACAGAAAGAGGCAAAGTTGCGGATGCAAGAGAAGCGACGAACGTAGATTTCGCCCAATTGAGCATACCAACAACTAGCGCAGCAGAACGCGCTCGACACGACAACAACACAGTGTGGAAAACACCCACACCACAGCCATCAAGAAGAGTGCCCACAAGCGACAACACGGCGACGGATATGTCCCAAGAATACCCGAGGGTAGCAAAACAAGTTCGGGAGTGGAATTTCCGCTTCGACGGCACCACTAAGCCGGTAGAATTCTTGGAGCGGCGGATACATATGGACTCAATTTGAATTTAATTCCCAGGGCCATGCCTGAACTACTCCAGGGAATGGCACTGAAATGGTATGTAGTCATTAATCAGCACTGGACGAGATGGATAACGTTCGTCCAGAGTTTCCAAGAGTTCTTCTTGCCAAGAGATTATTTCGAAAACTTAAAAGACGAAGTCACCCGAAGACGTCAGGCTATAAAAGAGCCATTTAAGGTGTATATGGTGGAGATGCAGACGCTAATGCGGCCACTGCAGTATGCGGCGGGGCGAGCTTGAGCCGAACAAGGCCAGCCCCAAGACTCTAATTGGCAGCCTGCAGGACGAGGGAGCGCAGCTGACAGCGGTCGTAGAGATCGGCAACTGCCAGGAAAAGGCTACGATCGATACAGGGGCCACGAGTAGTTTTATTAGCGAGAAACTAGCTCGTGGACTGTTCGACGTAGGCCGACGACGCGCAACCAAACGGCGAGTCCGCATGGCAGACGGCCGAAACAGCGGAGTCCGAGAACAAGTCGAGGTGAATATCAGGTTCGGAAGGAGTAGTACGGATATTACTCTATTAATAGTCCCCGGAGTCATCGAAGGCTTAGTTCTCGGATGGGATTTTCTGTCTGGCATGGAAACGGTTTTGGAGTGCGCAGGCCTGAGGATAAATATGAGACATGCCGGAGAATCTCAATTGTGGTAGACACGATGGACGAAGCAAATAAGAACTGCCACTGGATCCAAAATATGCGATCGGCCGTATCGAAAAATGAGAGGAAGTTTCCAGATTACATGGACAAGTCTGGAAACCTGTACAGACACATACCTCATGGAGCTGGAACAGAGGATGTAGCAGCCTGGAAATTGTGTGTACCAACCGGGAAACGGACACAAGTTCTAGGTGAGAACCACAACACCGCCGCTACAGGACATACGGGGGGCAGAAAAACAATGGCCCGAGTAGCAGCGCGCTACTACTGGCCAGGCATACAGTGACTGACAGTCAAACCGGGCAGGGTCAAAGAAAAAACGTAATTGCCTGCCATAAGCTAACTGTTTAGATTCATATTGTTTAGATTCATACAAATAGAAAATGCTTACAATAGAAAATATTATGCAGCCACTTATACGGCGATCGCAGTCAGCATTTCTCAGC
>JAWNLE010000345.1:0-10048 GCA_035041375.1 Drosophila conformis | reverse complement strand
ATACACATAAATAAATTAAAACATCATGTATAAGAAAAATTAATATAAATAGTAATTGGAGGCCTAAATAGGTGAACAACCCTGAACGCGGCGATTAGTCAACACGCCACAGATAGGCCGGAGAGTGAACAACAGCTATTGCAGAGGGAGAGAATGGCCATGACCTGCTCTAGAGTTCAAGCGTTAAGCTTACCGCTGACACAAGAACGGCAGCAACGCTTGCACTTAAAGAGAAAGCAGAAAGCATATTACCCGCTCGCGCAGATGAGAGCGCAAACACAGCAAGCATCGAACCCGTTTCGGAAATATGTCACAACAATGCTCAAAGAGCGCAAGCGCAGCAAGCAACGATAACGTTTCGCTCACCGCTATGGACGAATCAAACAACAACAATGGTTGCACTATGGAGAGCGCAAGTGCAACGACCACCGAAAACGTTTTGCTCACCGCTGTAGACGAATCAAACAACAACAATGATTGCACTATGAGAAAACGTTTCGCTCACCGCTAGGGACGAATCAGTCAACAACAATGGTTGCTCTATGGAGTACGTAAGTGCAACGACCAACGAAAAAACGTTTGGCTCGTCACTTAGCAACAGCAGATTGTCACAGTAGTGTAGAGGCGTGCGCAAAACCAAAATCCCGTTGGTTAGTCACGCACACTAGTGTGGAGACATGCACCGATAAATAGAACAACCCGAGAGAGAGGGTAATAATGAGATAAAAATGAAGCTTCAATCAAGCACACAGCTTCTACAGCTTCTGTGTGTACGTTTGTGTACACGAAATAAAAAAGGAATCAAATAAAATTGTGTTATAAGTTGGCAAGGATGACGCGCAATGCAAGCGGCACCCACAACAATGCAATTAAATCGAATCAAAACGACAGCGACAGCAGCCGATGCAAAAAGCAAGCAGCACAACTTGAGCAGCAACAGGAGCAACCCTAATTGGAATCTGTCCTCGAGTCTGATGCTCGACAAGTGAAAGACACTGGTTGAGTGAGTGTGCCTGGCCATTGCCAGCTATTTTGGCTATCGGGGCTATTTGGAGATACGCGATCCGCACTCACTGGTCATAGGCTTGATGTGGTATACACCGAGTAATCTGGGGCCAAGTGCCGCTGGCATGCGACATATCACGACGGTCGCAATTTTAGGGTGCAAACCATACAGGATATGCCATTCGAGTTGAGGACGTCGTTATGCCAAATACAACGGCGGTAAGCAGTTTGGCGGCGATTGGACGGCCCGCATCTCGGTGCGGAATACAACGCGGGCCTGGGACCGGAGTATATCGCTGATCGATTGGATGAGCGCACCAACGAGCACATCAACACAACCGTCGCCGTTGGGACAGTGGAAGTCTTCCACTGCCGAAGAAAGAGGGGAGTGGGTAATAAGTGAATCCTTGCCACGTTTAAGACGTAATAGGCGAGGCCTGCATAGTCACAAGCTGAGTCAAGCCTGCATTTAGACGGCACACATGCGAATCCTTTTGATTAAACGGAGTGCCGTATGATAACCTGTCGAGCAGCGCGAAGCCACAGACTTGTGTAACTGCCTAACTAAGGCCTCAGTGAATTGTCACAAATATTAAGGCAGACAATAAGCGAAATTATATATTTAATTAGTGAATTAAATATAAACCATATTAATACAATAATATATATCCGTGTTGTTAATGGTCGCATCGCTACCAATTATAAATTCGTTGCATGAACCAACAGCGCGACTGAGCGTTAGCCTAGCCAAGAAATAGGTTCGTTACAATGTTCAAGATATTACTCTTCTTGCGGGTGAACACGGTGAAGCAGTTAACAGAAATTGGCATTGCGCTCCATGAGGAAATAATATTATTTTATTATTGGCAAGTTTACCCCAATGACGTGATGAATTACCAAAGTTTAGTACTTTAAGGGTTAAATTGTTCGAAGAATGCGATAGTCGCAAGAATACAGTACGTGAACGAAAATAATGCACAGGCATTTTTATGCAAAGCAAACTACGCTAAAGGGAGCGCAAATAAGAAGGACAATGTAATCAAGAACCGGAAGAGAAATATTAAGTGTTACAATTTCGGTAAAATTTGTCACGTTGCTGCTGAATGTAGGTCCAAAGCGAACGAAGAGAATGTAAAAGGAAGAGACGCAAAATCATATTTCATGATGCTGTGCTTGACAAGTCAGCGCGGTGCTTAGATAGTGGCGCCACAGCTCATATATGTATGTGCAAATCAAAATATGTTTAATTCGAATGAACAATTCACTGAGTGAACTCACCAGACGTAGCCGGAGTTGTTATGATTAAAATGAAATCTTGAACATTAAAGCTTTCAAACGTTCTTTTTGTACCACAATTACTGTTCAACTATGAATATGGACCGTTCTAAGATGCTGATAGCTGGCTCATGCAGCGCTCTCAAAATTAGGCACTTGAGGCTGGCTTGCATTTGGTCACGCTATTCTTAGAGATTGTTAAGGTTGGTTGTATTAAGCCAGGCTTGATCAGCTGGTGTCATTTTGGCATCATGAACCAACGATCCACATCCTCTCTATTTGCAATGGAACCTCCTCTCAGCGCACTCAGCGCTGTTATTAGTAACATACATATTAAAATGTTAACAATTTAATGTCAATCAAAGCTACGCAGTAGAAAATATTCATGTGAAATAAATATAAAAGTGAAATAACCAAAAATCGTCAACTGCCTTTTTCTTGAGAAAGAAAGACGGAAGGAAGACAACCCCACTACATTTTCATGGTCCTTAGAGCCGGATGCAAATTGTGACAATTTTACTCAGCTCGACCCAGTTCGCATTGGTGGATTTCCAACTCCAAACAACATCCAGATAAGTACATAACGTACCTACATCCAAAAATACAGTCCGCTGTATTGCCAATTACTGGCCTCCCATAATTCCAAATACCATAAGGTATTAAAGTCCGATAATTGTACGTAGAAAAAAATGTGAAAAGTGTGAAGTGAAAATTGTCTCCTCAGAAGCCATTTTTTCGACTGTCCAAAGTCCAAAGGGCTCACAATTTCACGTACTTGTATGTACCCCATACATAAGGCCACACACTCTTTTTAGTGATACAAGTACAGGTTATTTATCATTGTCGAAATAATTTACACATTAATCTATTGGAAAATATTCCATGCTTATTTGTGTGTTAACTAAGCATTAAAATTATTCACAACAAAAACATAAAAGGAACAGCAAACTCAGCACAATTTTGCCTGCTGCAAATCCTACCTTTTCAATTAAAATATTAAGAAGAATTCTTGTATGTTAGTAATCCAACTGCATACAAACATACATATGCAATACACAAGTCTTGGCCGTAGTTGTAACGAACCTTTTTGTAACGAAACTTTTTAGTTAAGTTTTAGCTGGGCTAAAATTCAGTCGAGCTATGGGTTCGAGCATCAAATTTATATTTGATTGCGATGCGATTATTATTAACACGTAACCTCATATATACATATCAACCAATGGTTTTACTCGGCTTAATTATTATTATGGTATTATGGTTCCATGTACCAGCTAGGTCGCTGCACTCAGCGGTTGCTTCACACTGAGGTCGCTGCACTCAGCGGTTTCCTCACACTGAGGTCAATACACTTGACGGAATTAGAGTATCGGTCGTTCTGCAAACGGCAGCATATTATATTTCAGAATTTGCCTGAGGTGCAGTTATTTGTGAGGGGCGCATATAGCATAAATGAATATTTCTGTACATTTATTTGTCAAAGCTATATGGTTCCTCACATTCCCCCCTCTCTTCGGCAGTGGAAGACTTCCACTATCCAGAGGCGACGGTTCAACAGCCCCCACTGCCCTCGACGTCCATCTCTTCGCCACTCGTCCCGTTGAGCTTTTTAATAAATGCACTTGCGCTCTCGTTCGTGCAAGCGTTGTTGTTATTGTCCGTTTCGTCTAAGCGATGAGTTGTAATGTTTTCGGCGGTCGCTGCCCTTGCTCTCTCATTACTGCGAGCGTTGTTGCTTTTTTTTCGCATTGTCATGAGTGACGATCGGCCGATAAAACAGCGATACTTCCCTAAGAATCCCAAGATGCAGGCCGAAATCAACAAACAAGTTGATGAACTACTGGCCAAGGGATGCATCGAGCCATCAAAAAGCCACGAGTCCACCATATCCTGGACCAACTGAGAGAGGCACGATATATTACGAGTTTGGACCTCAAGGATGGCTACTGGCTAATCCCGATGGAGAAAGAGAGTCGAGCGAAGACGGCATTCACAGTCCCGGGAAAAGGACTGTTCCAGCACCAGCTACGTTCCAGAGAGCCACATGCATTCGCATATTTGGATGGCATCATAGTGATCGGGCAGACACGCGAGGAGGACATGGACAACTTGAGGGAAGTGTTCCGACGGCTGAGGGCAGCGAACCTAAAGATCAACGTGGACAAGTGCGACTTCTTCAAGACGGAGCTGAAATATCTCGGTCATTAGGTCACGAAAAAGGGTATCCGCACTGACCCCGAGAAAGTAGCTGCTATCGCCGAACTGGAGCCACCTGGAAACGTAAAGGAGCTACAACAATATTTGGGTGTCATCTTGGTATAGGTGCTTCGTACCAGATTTCGCCACAACCGTACGTCCACTAAACGCACTTCTAAAAAAGGACACAAAATGGAAATTGACCGAAGAGCGGCAGGAAGCGTTCGAAAAGGTGAAATCAAAGCTGACACAATCACTTGTGTTGGCATGCCCAGATTTCTCAAGAGCATTTTGCTTGCAGACATCTGTCATCAGCATCAGACATCAGCATCTGCTAGTAATTATGGCTTGGGAGCGATATTGACCCAAAAATTAGAGGACGGTGAACGAGTCATATCATATGCAAGCAGATCTTTAAAAGGTGCGGAGCGCAACTACTCTGCGACCGAAAAAGAATGCCGTGCAATAATCTGGGGAATAAGGAAGCTGCGACCTTGGAAGGTTACCACTTCACCGTCATCACGGATCATATGGCACTGAAGTGGCTCAACTCCATCGAAAGCCCCTCAGGCAGGATTGCAACAATTTGATTTCGACATCAAATACAGGAAGGGAAACCTGAATATCGGTGCAGATGCCCTATCTCGACAACCCATGAAGGATACGTGCCGCAGAGTCTCAACGGTGGAAGACGCGCAAATAAAAATTGCCCACTGGTTCCAAAAGATGCGAACGGCCATAACCAAAAATCCCAGAAAGTTGCCAGATTACATTGAGGAGTCTGGAAACTTGTACGGACACATTAACCACAGAGCTGGAACAGAGGATGTGACAGCCTGGAAATTGTGTGTGCCAACCGGCAAGCGAAAACAACAACACTGCCGCCGCATTACTTACGGGTAGCAGGAAGACAATAGCCCGAGTAGCAGCACGCTACTATTGGCCAGGCTTATATAGGGACTTACGAGCATATGTTCAACATTGCGAAATATGTCAACAATATAAGCCAAGACAATTGGACGCGGCAGGACACATACTAACCCATATATCCGAAGAGCCGTAAAGCAGATTATGTTAGACTTAACCAATTGTTATTAGACACTGATTGGGCGGAACTTTACTCCTGTTCTAGTCTTGATAATGCTGTGTCAATATTTTATACTACCATTGACTCTCATTTGGATGCTTGTGTTCCCCGTTCGAATCCAGGGAAGGCTAATAGGCCTCCCTGGTTTTCGCGGGAGTTAGAGAGGTTGAAAAATGTGAAGTCAAGGTATTATAAGAAGTTTAAGAGAACAAGTAATCCTTTTGATTACTCTCGATATTTAGTTGCTAGAGCAACTTTTATTACACATAACTCACGTTGTTATCAAAGTTACCTTCTTCGTTGTAGGCTGCAATTTGCACAAGATCCTAAGCAGTTCTACAACTTTGTGAATATGAAACGCAAATCGTCTTCTTTACCTAATTACGTTTTCTTTGAAGATAGGAAAGCAAAAGATGATCAGGATGCAGCAGATCTGTTTGCTGATTATTTTCAATCCACATATTCCTCTACTAACTTCTCACAAAATGTGCCATATCCTTACCATGTTCAAAGGGCTAATTGCATTTTTGTTCCTATGATCACTTTTGAGTCACTTCTTGGCGAACTACACTCGATCAAGCCTGGATATTCGCCTGGTCCTGATGAAGTTCCGGGATGTGTACTTAGGTACTGTTCCGAGTCCATTTGCCAACCTTTACTTAAATTATTTACCTTGTCTGTTGAAACTTGTTGTTTTCCTGATATTTGGAAGGAATCCTTTATTATTCCTCTCCATAAAAATGGCCCAAAGTCTGATGTAAAAAATTATAGGGGTATTTCCAAATTGTCCGCAATACCTAAGGCATTTGAGAAAATATTGACGACTCAACTGCAACACTTATGTAGTTCTATTATTTCACCTTTCCAGCATGGTTTTGTGAAATGTAGGTCTACTACCACTAACATTCTTGAATTTACTTCCCTTGTTATCAAAGGATTTCAGAATAAAATGCAAACGGATGTCGTTTACACAGACTTAAGTAAGGCCTTTGACTCTGTTAATCATTCTCTCCTTCTTCGCAAACTAGACCTTATAGGATTTCCAACTAACCTTTTGACTTGGATTTCGGAGTATCTGAGTAACAGAACTCAAAAAATTGTCTTCAAATCTGTGCTTTCTAAACCTATCCCAGTCACCTCTGGTGTACCCCAGGGTAGTCACCTTGGTCCAGTGCTTTTTAACCTATTTATTAATGACCTTCCTTCTGTTATTTTGTACTCTAACATACTAATGTATGCAGATGATGTCAAGTTGTGCCTGGCGTATAATGATATGTCCTCTCATTGCTTATTGCAGGCAGACTTATTTTCCTTTTTGTCTTGGTGCAAAGTTAATTTGCTTAACCTGAACTGCTCTAAGTGTAAGGTCATGTCATTTTATCGTATCACTCCCCATGTTGTTAGTTACACTCTTGACGGGGTGCCACTTGATAGACTGAATGTAGCAAAGGATTTAGGTTTACTTCTTGATCACAGGTTAAAGTTCGATAACCATATTAAATTGACTGTCAACAAAGCTTTTCAAGTTCTTGGTTTTATAAAGCGTTGGTCAAAGGAATTTGATGACCCTTATACGACCAAGATACTTTTCACTTCCCTAGTACGTCCAATTCTGGAATATGGATCTTGTGTGTGGTCTCCACAGTATCATATTCATCAAAGTAGATTGGAATCTGTACAGAAGAGCTTCTTACTTTTTGCTCTTCGCCGCTTTGACTGGGGTGTTCTTCCTCCATACCCCAATAGACTGCTACTTCTTAACCTTCCGTCCCTAACTAACCGCCGTGTTATGCTAGGAGTTATGTTTGTAGTTAAATTAATCAAAGGAGAAATCGATTCTGCTGCGTTGTTGAGCCAAATAAACTTTTCTGTTCCCTTTAGACCTTCTCGCAATTTCTTTCCACTTTCCCTTAATCGTTGTACTACTAATTATTCTTTGCATGAACCGTTTCGAGTACTCTGTAATGATTATAACAAATTATCCTATATAATCAATTCAGAGTCCTCCATTTCTATTATTAAAAACTCTATTTTAAATGCCCTATCTCGGGAATAACTTTTTTGCATGCACTGGTGGCGGACTAATTCTTACTAACTCTATCAAATTATTTTTGGTCTAATTGGGTTTTTCTGGGTTTTCCCCAATTCATGCAACAAATGTTGGACCAATTTGCTTTTAAATACCCCCAGAAATAATAATTTTTATTTTTAAAATCTTCCTTATTTTAAATATATTTATAATTTTTATATTATTGAAATTAAATTAAATTAAATTTCTTAAGCTTTCTGTATTTTTGGTGTCGACTGACTCTTAGTCGACAATAAATAAATAAATAAATAAATGTGCGGACTTCTTGGGACCATTACAGAGATCCACCAATGGATACACGACGTTGCTGGTATAGACCGCTTCTCGAAGTGGACCGAAATGGTGCCACTTAGAGGCGCCATAACGGCAGCACTGCAAAAGGCATTCAGGGAGAGGATTTTGGAACGATTCTGAGTGCCAAAGGTGTTGATAACCGACAACGGCACACAATTCACCAGCAGGTCGTTTAAAAATTTCCTGGAAGAGATGGGAATTACAATTCACGGCGCCCTACACGCCACAGTAAAACCCAACGGAACGCGCAAATCGCACGGTGAAGACAATAATCGTCCAATTTACGAAAAATAACCAAAGACGCTGGGATGAGGCGTCACCCGAGCTGACACTGGCAGTCAACACCAGCGTCTCGAGCACCACAGGGTACAGCGCTGCCTTCATCACACAATGCCGGGAGCCGAGGCTACCAAAGGCTTTGTTCGACGAAGTGGCAACCGGCACATGCCAAGTAGTCCAAAAGCCGACCGACAACGAAAATAAATTGAAGGAAATTTTCGGAATTGTCCGCGGAGCTTGGAAAGGCCTCACAGGACCAGGAAAGGCACTACAACCTGCGTCGCAGGCAATGGAGCTCAAAAGTCGGAGATAAGGTGTGGGTGAAGTTACACCACCTATCGAATGCAGCAGAGGGGTTCGCAGCCAAGCTAGCACCGAGATACGGAGGTCCATACCAAATCATGGATTTCACATCACCGGTGATCTGCAAGCTAAGGAGCTCGGCAGACAACCGGATAATGACGGCGCATGTGAGCGACTTTTTGTGATTTGATTTATTTTAATTTCTTGTATTTAGTTTATTCAGTTTTCTATTAATATGTATTTAGTTTGACGAATTAAATGTTTAACATATTTGATTTGTCGTATTTGTTTTGCCCATGCACAACCGACGAGTGCTGAATCGAGAGTGTGGAATAGATTAACTTTCATGTGCAAGGCGAAGACTAAAGAAGGCAAAGACAAAGATTAGGGATGGGCGCTCAATTACGTTACAAACTACGTTACATTTTTAATCGATGATTTACTGGTTAATTGTTGGCTGCTGCTGCCTCCGACAATAAGAATAGCAAAATAAATATAAATAGGAATTGGAGCCCTAAGGCAAGTCCAAAATAGGTGAACAGCCCTGAACGCGGCGAATGTCCACACGCCACTACAATTGCAGTAAGAATGCTGAAAGAGTTTGGCCATGACCTACTCTAACGTTCACTGCAACGGCTGCATTAATCAGAACGGGCAGCGGCCGTCGAAAACGTTACAACTCGTCGTAAAAGCGAAACACTATTAAGAGCGCAAGAAACAAGTTACTCATTACACGTACTGAAACAGCGAATGCACAACAGAAACTACAGGCACAACAGTGTCAGTTACAGCAACCACAGCCAAAAAAACAACAAACAAGAACACTGCTGCCCGGACTGCTAGGCCAGCTGAAAGACATCTGGAGAATTTCCAGGAGCGGCTTCGCGTTGAGCAGCGGGAACTTCAGCTCCGCAACCCTCAGTCCCAATCTTGGGAGAAGCAGCAGCAGGATCTTCCGCCCTGTACCACCCAGCCCCAAATAGGAGGGCAGCCACAACTGGAACATGATTCATTTGTGCAAATTCTGCTGAGTACGTTTTTTGTTTGTACGCTCCTTTATTAGAAAGTTTTCTGGCTAGAAATTAGCACAGCAATTTGTTCCGATTACTTTAGCCGAAACACTTATTTTAAAAGGGGAAATTTCTCTTTCATAATTAAATTTAAATTTTTCAACAAATATCCAAGTAGATGTGGCTTTAGCCTGTATGTAGCCATTAATGTCATCCACCGATATATCAGGGGCAAGATGCGAAATAAATTGCCTTTTAGGTGCAACCACTATAAGAGGCCTGGGAGCACTGCAGGAAAGAGGTGCCGGTGTTTGTTTTTTATTTTCGAGTGAGCTTCTTGTTCTCGCTATCGCTGTTTCTCATTACATACAAGAGAGTTTGGCTTTGTTATTGTTATAGCGGATTTTGTGTGTGCGTTATTACTCTCGCTCTCTCTACTGTCGTGTGCTCTCGTAACTGTGTTTGCACGTGTTGTTGTTTTCAGTGGTTCAAAGTTTTGCCAGGCTGACCAAA
>JAWNLE010000344.1:0-13019 GCA_035041375.1 Drosophila conformis | reverse complement strand
TACACATAAATAAATTAAAACATCATGTATAAGAAAAATTAATATAAATAGTAATTGGAGGCCTAAATAGGTGAACAACCCTGAACGCGGCGATTAGTCAACACGCCACAGATAGGCCGGAGAGTGAACAACAGCTATTGCAGAGGGAGAGAATGGCCATGACCTGCTCTAGAGTTCAAGCGTTAAGCTTACCGCTGACACAAGAACGGCAGCAACGCTTGCACTTAAAGAGAAAGCAGAAAGCATATTACCCGCTCGCGCAGATGAGAGCGCAAACACAGCAAGCATCGAACCCGTTTCGGAACAACAATGCTCAAAGAGCGCAAGCGCAGCAAGCAACGATAACGTTTCGCTCACCGCTATGGACGAATCAAACAACAACAATGGTTGCACTATGGAGAGCGCAAGTGCAACGACCACCGAAAACGTTTCGCTCACCGCTGTAGACGAATCAAACAACAACAATGATTGCACTATGAGAAAACGTTTCGCTCACCGCTAGGGACGAATCAGTCAACAACAATGGTTGCTCTATGGAGTACGTAAGTGCAACGACCAACGAAAAAACGTTTGGCTCGTCACTTAGCAACAGCAGACTGTCACAGTAGTGTAGAGGCGTGCGCAAAACCAAAATCCCGTTGGTTAGTCACGCACACTACTGTGGAGACATGCACCGATAAATAGAACAACCCGAGAGAGAGGGTAATAATGAGATAAAAATGAAGCTTCAATCAAGCACACAGCTTCTACAGCTTCTGTGTGTACGTTTGTGTACACGAAATAAAAAAGGAATTAAATAAAATTGTGTTATAAGTTGGCAAGGATGACGCGCAATGCAAGCGGCACCCACAACAATGCAATTAAATCGAATCAAAACGACAGCGGCAGCAGCCGATGCAAAAAGCAAGCAGCACACCTTGAGCAGCAACAGGAGCAACCCTAATTGGAATCTGTCCTCGAGTCTGATGCTGGACAAGTGAAAGACACTGGTTGGGTGAGTGTGCCTGGCCATTGCCAGCTATTTTGGCTATCGGGGCTATTTGGAGATACGCGATCCGCACTCACTGGTCATAGGCTTGATGTGGTATACACCGAGTAATCTGGGGCCAAGTGCCGCTGGCATGCGACATATCACGACGGTCGCAATTTTAGGGTGCAAACCATACAGGATATGCCATTCGAGTTGAGGACGTCGTTATGCCAATTACAACGGCGGTAAGCAGTTTGGCGGCGATTGGACGGCCCGCATCTCGGTGCGGAATACAACGCGGGCCTGGGACCGGAGTATATCGCTGATCGATTGGATGAGCGCACCAACGAGCACATCAACACAACCGTCGCCGTTGGGACAGTAGAAGTCTTCTTAAGACGTGGTAATAGGCGAGGCCTGCATAGTCACAAGCTGAGTCAAGCCTGCATTTAGACGGCACACATGCGAATCCTTTTGATTAAACGGAGTGCCGTATGATAACCTGTCGAGCAGCGCGAAGCCACAGACTTGTGTAACTGCCTAACTAAGGCCTCAGTGAATTGTCACAAATATTAAGGCAGACAATAAGCGAAATTATATATTTAATTACTGAATTAAATATAAACCATATTAATACAATAATATATATCCGCGTTGTTAATTGTCGCATCGCTACCAATTATAAATTCGTTGCATGAACCAACAGCTCGACTGAGCGTTAGCCTAGCCAAGAAATAGGTTCGTTACAATGTTCAAGATATTACTCTTCTTGCGGGTGAACACGGTGAAGCAGTTAACAGAAATTGGCATTGCGCTCCATGAGGAAATAATATTATTTTATTATTGGCAAGTTTACCCCAATGACGTGATGAATTACCAAAGTTTAGTACTTTAAGGGTTAAATTGTTCGAAGAATGCGATAGTCGCAAGAATACAGTACGTGAACGAAAATAATGCAAAGGCATTTTTATGCAAAGCACACTACGCTAAAGGGAGCGCAAATAAGAAGGACAATGTAATCAAGAACCGGAAGAGAAATATTAAGTGTTACAATTTCGGTAAAATTTGTCACGTTGCTGCTGAATGTAGGTCCAAAGCGAACGAAGAGAATGTAAAAGGAAGAGACGCAAAATCATATTTCATGATGCTGTGCTTGACAAGTCAGCGTGGTGCTTAGATAGTGGCGCCACAGCTCATATATGTATGTGCAAATCAAAATATGTTTAATTCGAATGAACAATTCACTGAGTGAACTCACCAGACGTAACCGGAGTTGTTATGATTAAAATGAAATCTTGAACATTAAAGCTTTCAAACGTTCTTTATGTACCACAATTACTGTTCAACTATGAATATGTGACGTTCTAAGATGCTGATAGCATGCGGCGCTCTCAAAATTAGGCACTTGAGGCTGGCTTGCATTTGGTCACGCTATTCTTAGAGATTGTTAAGGTTGGTTGTATTAAGCCAGGCTTGATCAGCTGGTGTCATTTTGGCATCATGAACCAACGATCCACATCCTCTCTCTTTGCAATGCAACCTCCTCTCAGCGCACTCAGCGCTGTTATTAGTAACATACATATTAAAATGTTAACAATTTAATATCAATCAAAGCTACGCAGTAGAAAATATTCATGTGAAATAAATATAAAAGTGAAATAACCAAAAATCGTCAACTGCCTTTTTCTTGAGAAAGAAAGACGGAAGGAAGACAACCCCACTACATTTTCATGGTCCTTAGAGCCGGATGCAAATTGTGACAATTTTACTCAGCTCGCCCCAGTTCGCATTGGTGGATTTCCAACTCCAAACAACATCCAGATAAGTACATAACGTACCTACATCCAAAAGTACAGTCCGCTGTATTGCCAATTACTGGCCTCCCATAATTCCAAATACCATAAGGTATTAAAGTCCGATAATTGTACGTAGAAAAAATGTGAAAAGTGTGAAGTGAAAATTGTCTCCTCAGAAGCCATTTTTTCGACTGTCCAAAGTCCAAAGGGCTCACAATTTCACGTACTTGTATGTACCCCATACATAAGGCCACACACTCTTTTTAGTGATACAAGTACAGGTTATTTATCATTGTCGAAATAATTTACACATCAATCTATTGGAAAATATTCCATGCTTATTTGTGTGTTAACTAAGCATTAAAATTATTCACAACAAAAACATAAAAGGAACAGCAAGCTCAGCACAATTTTGCCTGCTGCAAATCCTACCTTTTAAATTAAAATATTAAGAAGAATTCTTGTATGTTAGTAATCCAACTGCATACAAACATCCATATGCAATACACAAGTCTTGGCCGTAGTTGTAACGAACCTTTTTGTAACGAAACTTTTTAGTTAAGTTTTAGCTGGGCTAAAATTCAGTCGAGCTATGGGTTCGAGCATAAAATTTATATTTGATTGCGATGCGATTATTAATAACACGTAACCTCATATATACATATCAACCAATGGTTTTACTCGGCTTAATTATTATTATGGTATTATGGTTCCATGTACCAGCTAGGTCGCTGCACTCAGCGGTTGCTTCACACTGAGGTCGCTGCACTCAGCGGTTGCCTCACACTGAGGTCAATGCACTTGACGGAATTAGAGTATCGGTCGTTCTGCAAACGGCAGCATATTATATTTCAGAATTTGCCTGAGGTGCAGTTATTTGTGAGGGGCGCATATAGCATAAATGATTATTTCTGTACATTTATTTGTCAAAGCTATATGGTTCCTCACATTCCCCCCTCTCTTCGGCAGTGGAAGACTTCCACTATCCAGAGGCGACGGTTCAACAGCCCCCCACTGCCCTCGACGTCCATCTCTTCGCCTCTCGTCCCGTTGAGCTTTTTAATAAATGCACTTGCACTCTCGTTCGTGCAAGCGTTGTTATTATTGTCCGTTTCGTCTAAGCGACGAGTTGTAATGTTTTCGGCGGTCGCTGCCCTTGCTCTCTCATTAGTGCGAGCGTTGTTGCGAGGGAGCGCAGCTGACAGCGGTCGTAGAGATCGGCAACTGTCAGCATAAGGCTACGATCGATACAGGGGCCACGAGTAGTTTCATTAGTGAGAAACTAGCTCGGGGACTGTGCAACGTAGGCCGACGATGCGCAACCGAACGGCGAGTCCGCATGGCAGATGGCCGAAACAGCGGAATACGGGAACAAGTCAGAGCAAACATCAGACTCGGAAACAGTAGCATGGACATAAGTCTACTGGTACTCCCAGGTGTAATAGACGACCTTGTTCTCGGATGGGACTTTTTATCTGGCATGGGCACAGTACTGGAGTGCGCTGGACTAAAAATACACCTACCAAAACGGCAGGTACAAGAACAGAAGGAAGAAAGACTGTCTGTCGCAAAGACAGCCATACAAAAATTGGACACAGACGCAGAAGTCGATGCGTTTTTGCAACGGGAGTTAGCCGCATTCGAGAACATAAAGGGAACATCGCCCATAGCGGAGCATCGAATTATAATGAGCGACGATCGTCCGATAAAGCAGCGATACTTCCCTAAGAATCCCAAGATGCAGGCCGAAATCAACAAACAAGTTGATGAACTACTGGCCAAGGGATGCATCGAGCCATCAAAAAGCCACGAGTCCACCATATCCTGGACCAACTGAGGAAGGCACGATATATCACGAGTTTGGACCTCAAGGATGGCTACTGGCTAATCCCGATGGAGAAAGAGAGTCGAGCGAAGACGGCATTCACAGTGCCGGGAAAAGGACTGTTCCAGCACCAGCTACGTTCCAGAGAGCCACATGCATTCGCATATTTGGATGGCATCATAGTGATCGGGCAGACACGCGAGGAGCACATGGACAACTTGAGGGAAGTGTTCCGACGGCTGAGGGCAGCGAACCTAAAGATCAACGTGGACAAGCGCGACTTCTTCAAGACGGAGCTGAAATATCTCGGTCATCAGGTCACGGTAGATGGAATCCGCACTGACCCAGAGCAAGTAGCTGCTATCGCCGAACTGAAGCCACCTGGAAACGTGAAAGGCCTTCGTCAATACTTGGGAGTGGCATCCTGGTATAAGCGTTTTGTACCAGATGTCGCCACCACAGTGCACCCACCATTCAACGCACTTCTCAAAAAGGGAACAAAATGGGAATGGACCGGAGAGCGGCAGGAAGCTTTCGAGACGGTGAAGGCACGCCACCAGTGTTGGCATCCCAGATTTTTCAAGGCCGTTTTGCTTGCAGACGGATGCTAGCAATTATGGCTTGGGAGCGATACGGACCCAAAACTCAGAAGAGTGTGAACGGGTCATATCGTATGAAAGAAGATCGAAAAAGAGTGCCTTGCAATAATCTGGGGCATAAGGAAGCTGCGACCTTACCTGGAAGAATACCACTTCACCGTCATCACGGATAATATGGCACTGAAGAGGCTCAACTCCATCGAAAGCCCATCAAGGAGGATTGCGAGATGGTCACTGGAACTGCAACAATTTGATTTCGATATCAAATACAGGAAGGGAAACCTGAATGTTGTTGCAGATGCTCTATCTCGACAACCTCTGAAGGATACATTCCGCAGGATCTTAACGGTGGAAGACGCGATGGACCAAGCAAATAAAGACTGCCACTGTATCCAGAAGACGCGAACCACCATAGCCAAAAACTCCAGAAAGTTCCCAGACTACATGGAGGAGTCTGGAAACTTGTACAGGCACATCCCTCACAGAGCCGGAACAGAGGATATGACAGCCTGGAAATTGTTTGTGCCGACCGGCAAGCGGTCAAATGTCCTAAGCAAGAACCACAACACTGCCTCCGCAGGACATACGGGAAGCCAGAAAAAAATAGCCCGAGTAGCAGCGTGCTATTATTGGCCAGGTTTATATAGGGACGTACGAGCATATGTTCAACATTGCGAAATATGTCAATAGTATAAGCCAAGTCTATTGGCCGCGGCAGGCCACATGCTAACACAGATACCTGAAGAGCCTTGGAGCACGGTATGTGCGGACTTCGTGGGACCATTACGATGTTGTTGGTCTTCATAGACTGCTTCTCGAAGTGGACCGAAATGGTGCCACTGAGAAGCGCTACAACAGCAGCACTGCAGAAGGCCTTCAGGGAGAGGATTCTGGCACGGTTCGGTGTGCCAAAGGTGTTGATAACCGACAACGGCACACAATTCACCAGCAGGGAGTTAAAAAATTTCCTGGTAGAGATGGGAATTAGGCACCAATTCACGGCGCCCTACACCCAACGGAACGTGCAAATCGCACGGTCAAGACAATGATCGGGCAGATCATGAAGAACAACCAAAGAAGGTGGGATGAAGCATTACCCGTGACCCTAGCAGTCAACACCAGCGTGTCGAGCACTACAGGCTACAGCGCAGCCTTTATCACACAAGGTCGGGAGCCGAGGCTGCCGAATGCATTGTTCGACGAAGTGGCGATCGGTTCGGGTCAAGTAGCCAAAACGCCGGCCGAAAATAAAAATAAGCTCAAGATAATTTTCGAAATTGTTCGGCGGAGCTTGGAAAAGGCCTCTCAGGACCAGGCAAGGCACTACAACCTCCGTCGCAGGCAATGGAGCCCCAAAATTGGAAATGAAAAATACGCCAGGAAGTATGCTACATTTTTATAATCCTACCTAGCAGGTGGGGAAACCCCAGTGTATTGGGGTCATATATTAATTTTGGTGGTTAATATATATACCTACCATCCGTCTTCGGAATTTTTGAAAAATAATGAATGGTTAGGTTATGGCAGGCAATTACTTTTGTTCTATGACATTGGTTGAAGTGTGAGCCACTGTACATATAAAAAAATAATAATAAATAAACATATATATATATATATACACATAAATAAAATAAAACATCAAGTATAACCAAAATAAATATAAACATTAATTGGAGCCCTAAGGCGAGTCCAAAATAGGTGAACAGCCCTGAACGCGGCGAATAGTCAACAAGCCACAGATATGGCGGAGAGTGAACAATAGCATGCGGAAAACCAAAATTCCGTTGGTTAGTCACGCACACTAGTGTTGAGACATGCACCGGTAAATAGAACAACCCGAGAGAGAGGGTAATAATGATGTAATAATGAGGCTTCAATCAAGCGCCCAGCTTCTATACAAGTCAGTACGATCGCTGCGTCCAGGCGACCGCGTGGTTTGTATAATGAGGGTGGTACGCGTAAGGCGTACGTGGACGTGTGCGCGTACACGAAATAAAAAAGGAATCAAATAAAATTGTGTTATAAGTTGGCAAGGATGACGCGCAATGCAAGCGACACCCACAACAATGCATTTAAATCGAATCAAAACGACAGCGACAGCAGCCGATGCAAAAAGCAAGCAGGTCGAGCAGTAACAGGAGCTACCCTAATTGGAATCTGTCCTCGAGTCTGATGCCGGACAAGTGGAAGACACTGGTTGGGTGAGTGTGCCTGGCCATTGCCAGCTATCGGCAATCGGCAATCGGGGCTATTTGGAGATACGCGAGTCACACTCACTGGCCATAGGCTTGATGTGGTATACACCGAGTAATCTGGGGCCAAGTTCCGCCGGCATGCGACAAATCACGACGGTCGCAATTTTAGGGTGCAAACCATACAGGATATGCCATTCGAGTTGGAGACGTCGTTTGTCAATTACAACGGCGAGAAGCAGTTTGGCGGCGATTGGACGGCCCGCATCTCGGTGCGAAACTCAACGTGGGTCTTGGACCGCAGTATATCGCTGGTCTGGTATGTAACATTGGATGAGCGCACTAACGAGCACATCAACACAAGCGTCGCCGTTTGGACCGTGGAAGTCTTCCACTGCCGAAGAAAGGGGGGAGTGTGAGGAGCCATATAGCGATGGCAAATAAATATATAGGTTTATATATTTATGTGTGCTATATTCACCCCTCACAGTAACTGCACATCAGACCGAAGTCCGGCTCTGATTGCAGTTGCGGCGAATTCGCTCTTTCGTCCTCTCCCTTTCGTATGCAGGTTGTCAGCCATATGAGTATGAGCGTGTCTGACACACGTGTCCACCAGGACATGTGCCGTTATGCTGTGAAGAGTATTCCGAGTGCAATATCTCCATCCACACTCACACTAACGGCAGACATAGGCTGGCTCCAGCAAATGGCAGTGGAAAATTAACAGAAATCACGCCATCGAGGCTATCGCGGGATTTCTAAGGTTATTAAGTGGGTAAAGATGTGAATCCTGCGACGCGGGCTATAAAAAGAGCAGTCCAGGCGACAGAAGCAGTCAGTCAGAACCCATACGAAAGCTATGAACAAAACCTGCGCGAGTGCGGCAGAAAAATAAACAACAAGTGAACAACACAAGTGAAGGTGTATTAAACAGGACGATACAGTGAAGTAGCGTCAAAGGACTCGACGCTGCCAGGACGAAATATTAGTGCAGGACATTGAGGTCCTTGAGGTTGGTCAATTAAGTGTACTCTTGCCACGTTTGAGTCGTGGTCCCAGAGCGAAGCCCGCCTAGGCACAAGTTGAGCGTGCGTGATCAGGCCAGTAGTAGACGGTATACGTGCGATCCTGTTGGGTAACTGTGCCTGGACCCGAGTCTTCCGAACACAGCTCCATTGAGCTTTAGCCTGGCTAAGCCAACGGATCGTTACAAGGGATGCATTGAGCCATCAAACAGCCCACACAGCGTGTCGATAGTGATGGTCAGGAAAAAGACTGGTAAATGGCGCCTCTACTTCAGGCAATTGAACGCCAAGTCCATAAAAGATGCATACCCACTACCAAGAGTCCACCATATCCTGGACCAGCTGAGAAAGGCTCGGTTCATCACGAATTTGGACCTCAAGGATTGCTACTGGCAGATCTCGATGGAGAGGGAGAGTCGAGCGGAGACGGCATTCACAGTCCCGGGAAAAGGACTGTTCCAGCACCAGCTACGTTCCAGAGAGCCACATGCATTCGCATATTTGGATGGCATCATAGTGATCGGGCAGACACGCGAGGAGCACATGGACAACTTGAGGGAAGTGTTCCGACGGCTGAGGGCAGCGAACCTAAAGATCAACGTGGACAAGCGCGACTTCTTCAAGACTGAGCTGAAATATCTCGGTCATCAGGTCACGGAAGATGGAATCCGCACTGATCCAGAGAAGGTAGCTGCTATCGCCGAACTAAAGCCGCCTGGAAACGTGAAAGAGCTTCGGCAATACTTGGGAGTGGCATCGTGGTATAGGCGTTTCGTACCAGATTTCGCCGCAACGGTGCACCCACTGAACGCACTGCTCAAAAAGGGGACCAAGTGGGAATGGACCGAAGAACGGCAGGAAGCCTTCGAGACGGTGAAATCAAAGCTAACACAATCCCCTGTGTTAGCATGCCCAGATTTCTCAAGGCCATTTTGCTTGCAGACGGATGCTAGCAATTATGGCCTGGGAGCGATATTGACCCAAAACTCAGAGGAGGGTGAACGGGTCATATCGTACGCAAGTAGATCTTTAAATGGTGCGGAGCGCAACTACTCTGCGACCGAAAAAGAGTGTCTTGCAATAATCTGAGGTATAAGGAAGCTGCGACCTTACTTGGAAGGATACCACTTCACCGTCATCACGGACCATATGGCACTGAAGTGGCTCAACTCCATCGAAAGCCCCTCAGGCAGGAAAAGGACTGTTTCAATCGAAAGTAATACCATTCGGACTTCATTCACCACCAGCTACGTTCCAGAGAGCCCTCGATCGCGTGATTGGACCCGAAATGATGCCACATGCATTTGCATTCTTGGATGACAACATAGTGATCGGGATGACACGCGAGGAACACATGGACAACTTGAGAAGTATTCCGACGATTTAGAGCAGCGAATCTAAAGATCAACGTGGAGAAGTGCGATTTCTTCAAGAAGAAGCTAAAATATCTCGGTCATCAGGTCACGAAAAAGGGTATCCGCACTGACCCCGAGAAAGTAGCTGCTATCGCCGAACTGGAGCCACCTGGAAACGTAAAGGAGCTACGGCAATATTTGGGTGTCATCTTGGTATAGGTGCTTCGTACCAGATTTCGCCACAACCGTACGTCCACTAAACGCACTTCTAAAAAGGACACAAAATGGAAATTGACCGAAGAGCGGCAGGAACCGTTCGAAAAGGTGAAATCAAAGCTGACACAATCACTTGTGTTGGCATGCCCAGATTTCTCAAGACCATTTTGCTTGCAGATATCTGTCATCAGCATCAGACATCAGCATCTGCTAGTAATTATGGCTTGGGAGCGATATTGACCCAAAAATTAGAGGACGGTGAACGAGTCATATCAAATACAGGAAGGGAAACCTGAATATCGGTGCAGATGCCCTATCTCGACAACCCATGAAGGATACGTGCCGCAGAGTCTCAACGGTGGAAGACGCGATGGACCAGGCAAATAAAAATTGCCCACTGGTTCCAAAAGATGCGAACGGCCATAACCAAAAATCCCAGAAAGTTGCCAGATTACATTGAGGAGTCTGGAAACTTGTACGGACACATTAACCACAGAGCTGGAACAGAGGATGTGACAGCCTGGAAATTGTGTGTGCCAACCGGCAAGCAGATACAAGTTCTAAGCGAAAACAACAACACTGCCGCCGCATTACTTACGGGTAGCAGGAAGACAATAGCCCGAGTAGCAGCACGCTACTATTGGCCAGGCTTATATAGGGACTTACGAGCATATGTTCAACATTGCGAAATATGTCAACAATATAAGCCAAGACAATTGGCCGCGGCAGGACACATACTAACCCATATACCCGAAGTGCCGTGGAGAACATGTGCGGACTTCTTGGGACCATTACAGAGATCCACCAATTGATACACGACGTTGCTGGTATAGACCGCTTCTCGAAGTGGACCGAAATGGTGCCACTTAGAGGCGCCATAACGGCAGCACTGCAAAAGGCATTCAGGGAGAGGATTTTGGCACGCTTCTGAGTGCCAAAGGTGTTGATAACCGACAACGGCACACAATTCACCAGCAGGTCGTTTAAAAATTTCCTGGAAGAGATGGGAATTACAATTCACGGCGCCCTACACGCCACAGTGAAACCCAACGGAACGCGCAAATCGCACGGTGAAGACAATAATCGTCCAATTTACGAAAAATAACCAAAGACGCTGGGATGAGGCGTCACCCGAGCTGACACTGGCAGTCAACACCAGCGTCTCGAGCACCACAGGGTACAGCGCTGCCTTCATCACACAATGCCGGGAGCCGAGGCTACCAAAGGCTTTGTTCGACGAAGTGGCAACCGGCACATGCCAAGTATTCCAAAAGCCGACCGACAACGAAAATAAATTGAAGGAAATTTTCGAAATTGTCCGCGGAGCTTGGAAAGGCCTCACAGGACCAGGAAAGGCACTACAACCTGCGTCGCAGGCAATGGAGCCCAAAAGTCGGAGATAAGGTGTGGGTGAAGTTACACCACCTATCGAATGCAGCAGAGGGGTTCGCAGCCAAGCTAGCACCGAGATTCGGAGGTCCATACCAAATCATGGATTTCACATCACCGGTGATCTGGAAGCTAAGGAGCTCGGCAGACAACCGGATAATGACGGCGCATGTGAGCGACTTTTTGTGATTTGATTTATTTTAATTTCTTGTATTTAGTTTATTCAGTTTTCTATTAATATGTATTTAGTTTGACGAATTAAATGTTTAACATATTTGATTTGTCGTATTTGTTTTGCCCATGCACAACCGACGAGTGCTGAATCGAGAGTGTGGAATAGATTAACTTTCATGTGCAAGGCGAAGACTAAAGAAGGCAAAGACAAAGATTGGGGATGGGCGCTCAATTACGTTACAAACTACGTTACATTTTTAATCGATGATTTACTGGTTAATTGTTGGCTGCTGCTGCCTCCGACAATAAGAATAGCAAAATAAATATAAATAGGAATTGGAGCACTAAGGCAAGTCCAAAACAGGTGAACAGCCCTGAACGCGGCTGTCCACACGCCACTACAATTGCAGTAAGAATGCTGAAAGAGTTTGGCCATGACCTACTCTAACGTTCACTGCAACGGCTGCATTAATCAGAACGTACGGGCAGCGGCCGTCGAAAAGGTTACAACTCGTTTAAATTTTTCAACAAATATCCAAGTAGATGTGGCTTTAGCCTGTATGTAGCCATTAATGTCATACACCGATATATCAGGGGCAAGATGCGAAATAAATTGCCTTTTAGGTGCAACCACTATAAGTGGCCTGGGAGCACTGCAGGAAAGAGGTGCCGGTGTTTGTTTTTTATTTTCGAGTGCGCTTCTTGTTCTCGCTCTCGCTGTTTCTCATTACATACAAGAGCGTTTGGCTTTGTTATTGTTATAGCGGACTTTGTGTGTGCGTTATTACTCTCGCTCTCTCTACTGCCGTGTGCTCTCGTAACTGTGTTTGCACGTGTTGTTGTTTTCAGTGGTTCAAAGTTTTGCCAGGCTGACCAAAAGGCTGATTTCATCTGTTGTTGGTTGTGTGATAACGTTGTGCATATTAAATGTGCTAGTTTCACGCAACGGATAAAGGATTTAATCAGCAATAAGTCGGGTTTAAAGTGGTGTTGCGAGCGATGCCGCGAGACGGAAATGGATATTCAGGATTTTATGAGGCAAACTAGACCGGGCTTTCACAATCTCCGTCTGGCATTTAGTAAGGTCAGTGCTGATTTTGACGCTATGGAGAGTCAATTTAATAGTGTAAAACTGTTGAATGAGTCTCTTCAGCAGAAGCAATCGGCCGAGCCTGCTTTGCCTCGTGAACCAGGTTTATTGGCTCCGGCTCTGTTGGTGACCCCCGCACCGCTGACACCCACTGTTGATAATGGTCAGCAGTTGATGCAGTTTAATTTTCCTGTACCGCCTGCAATCAGCAGTGGTGGCTCAATTGTGTCACAGGCCACTGTGCACGTTTTGGTTCCCCCACCTCCTTCTAGTAATGCTCCTAGGTCTATTATAGCGGTCGTACCTAGAAAGCAAATTTTTATTTCGCGAGTTGCGTCTGATATACCTGTGGATGACATTAAAGCCTACATACAGGGTAAGGTGT
>JAWNLE010000342.1:0-34795 GCA_035041375.1 Drosophila conformis | reverse complement strand
ACCACTCCCTCGACGACAACTCCCACGACGACTGTCGAGTCTCCAAAACTGGTCCTCGACGACTTGTCGAGTCTCCAAAAAGTTTTCCCTCGACGACTTGTCGAGTCTCCAAAACTTGTCCTCGACGACTTATCTCCCTCGACGACTTGTCGAGTCTCCAAAACTTGTCCTCGACGACTTTTCTTCCTCGACGACTTGTCGAGTCTCCAAAAACTTTTCCCTCAACGACTTGTCGAGTCTCCAAAAACTTGTCCACGACGACTTGTCGAGTCTCCAAAAACTTTTTTCACTTTCGATGTTTCTGGCCTCGAAAACGCCCAACACTTTTCTGTGTATATTATTTGTATTAAACAATCTTTTCTTTTGTTTAAACAAATTATTTTATACAATGCCTCTTACCACTGGTGGGGGAGAGCAAAGTAATTTATTTTTGCAACCTGTAGCTGACTATCAGACTTTAAGGTGCTGGTTTAACTCTATGTCTCTTACCACTGGTGGGGGAAAACAATAGAGAGTCTCGAAGGACCAAATGTTCACAACGAACCGAGTCGACTTGTAAGATCGAACTGAACTGCTCTGATGAGCAGGCTCTTTATTTATACAAAAATGCTTAAACCTAAGTACATTATACATAATATACATAATATACATAATATGCAGCCGCTGCTGGTATGCGTCTGCTTGGCGCCTATATTCTTAGTATTTTTATGCAGGCGATCGCCGCGCCGCGAGCTGCCGGCAATCCGTCGCCAGCAATAACGGTAGTTGCGCATCGAACTTCAGCAGCATCTACTGCGATGAACAAGGCTGGCCTGCATGGGTCAGGCATCAGCTAGTCAGAGCGTCAGGCAGCTGGATCGCGGCCTGTCGATGAAGGCAGCTTGGATTGCGGCGATCGTCGCGCCGCGAGCTGCCGGCAACCCGGCGCCAGCAATAACGGTAGTTGCGCATCGAACTTCAGCAGCAGGTACCGCGATGAGTAAGGCTGGCCTGCATGTGTCAGGCATCAGCTAGTACATGTGATATATATATAAATACAGGGTGTTCATTTACAGGGTGAACATTAAGTCTAATAAAATCTGCTTTACGGAAGCATCGATTCTTACGTGTAGGATCCGATGCTACAAGAGGCACAAGAGTTGGCAGCTCAATAATCAAATCGAGAGTTGGATGATAAGGATCTTCGGGATCACAGCGAGAAATAACACTATGAGTAGGATAAGATACAAAAATTAAATCAAGTAAACGGTCTTTACAGTTTCGAATAGGCTTAGAGGGTTGAGACATTGACAACTCATTAAGCCCATCAATAAATTCATTTGAGCTAAGTGGCACCAATACAATTCTGGAGGATTAAAGTCAGAAAGCATGGAGGAAATATATTGGTTAACAGATAGATGAATCAATATACATATTTGAGGCATCTGATTTAGGCGGAAGACGTGACAAATAATGAAAAAGTATTAAACTGAATTTGAATACTTATAAATTCAATGTCTAGAGCAAATGTAGATAAGAAATAATCTAATGCAAGATCAGACAACCACCCAAACGTGATACTCGATCACATCTGTATGGGGTGTATTTACTGCAAAATAAAGCATAATTGGATACATCAGGATTTAACCAAGACTCGGTAAATACTAGAATATAAAATTCAAAAGAAAGACTAACAACATATACAGTGGGTCGAAGCTTATTCTGATCAGGGTCAACGAAAAAAGGAATTGCCTGCCATAAGCTAATCATTCATTATTTTTCAAAAATTCCAAAGACCGATGGTAGGTATATATATTAACCACCAAAATTAATATATGACCCCAATGCACTGGGGTTTCCCCACCTGCTAGGTAGAGTTATGTAAAAAGGTACCCTACTGCAAAGAATATAAAAATTAAAAAATGTTATTAAAAAAGATTCATACATGGATGATTTAATGACTGGAGCAAACACAATTGAAGACTGCACTAGTATCCAACCGCTTTCATGAGTATTTATCCCATTAGGATGGCTAACTCAGGTAACACTACAAGGAAAATGTTGCTGTCGCAACATGTTAAAAAAATATTTCCGAGCATGTGTGACATGCACTAGGTACAGACAGAAGTCAATATGTCAACTCATGGGAAATCTGCCGGGATTTAGAGTGATCATAGAGTTTCCAGTTTATGCAACGGGCATAGACTACGCTGGAAAATTTCAAATCAGATGCCCAAAAGGACGAGGACATAGGGCTTACAAAGGATACATCAGCGTCTTCATTTGTATGGCCACCAAAGCAATCCATTTGGAGCTAGTCAGCGACATGACCACGGACAAATTCCTGGAAGCCTTGGACCGATTCTTTGCGAGGCGTGGCAAAAGCAAGCACCTGTACTCCGATAATGGAACGAATTTCGTTGGGGCAGCAAGGAAATTAGATGTCGACGGTAGAAGCTTCTATTTTAAACAACACCAAGTTGGCACCGATTTTGCACTTTATTCCGCGGGGAGCCCCCACATGGGTGGATTGTGGAAAGCTGGCGTAAAATCAATGGAATACCATCTAAAACGGATCCTTGGAAATAACAGCTGCACCAATGAGGAGTTTTCCACTCTACTATGTCGCATACAGGCGGTGTTAAACTCTCGGCCGTTGATCCCAATGGAAGATGAGAACGAGACGGACGATGCACCCACCGCTGAACATTTTCTAGTGGGTAGGCCACTTATAAGCGCACCGGAAAATATAGATATGCATGACCAGATAGGATCGCTCGACAGATGAAAAAAAACGAAAAGATTATTTGGTGTCGCTGCAGAAAAATTAAAATGGCGAAATGACAAAGAAAACCTTAAGGAGGGTCAAGTGGTATTGATCAAAATGGAAAATACGCACCCAGGAAAACGGCCCATTGGCAAAATAATAAAAACGGCAAAGGGGAAAGACAATAAATCTAGAGTTTTCATAATAAAAACAAGTAACGCGAGATAAAACTGTCAATTAATAAAATTTGTGCGTTACCAACACAAGAGGAAGAACAAAAGACTTTGCGAAGAAGCACTGTTTAGATTCATATTGTTTACATTTATAAATATAACATGTTCACATCGGAATATTATGCAACCACTGATAAGGCCACCACATAGCGCTGCCGTTGATAAAACCGGCCGCATTCTCACTCCATCGAGTACAGCCGCTTGTAAGGCGATCGCATTCTCACTCCATCGAGTGCAGCCGCTTGTAAGACGACCGCATTCTCACTCCATCAAGTGCAGCCGCTTGTAAGGCGACTGCAGTCTAACTTCATCGATATCTCCTCTAAATAACTTGAACCGCTCACGCTAGGTTCAAGTGCCTAAATTACGAGCTGTCAGCATTGATTATTTTTACATTTGAACAATGCATGGGGCAGCTATCAGCATCTCTCATGTTCATACTTGCATCTTATAATCTAAGAATTTTGTACATAAGCCACGCACTTTATTCAATAAAGTCAGTGTTCTTCATAACCTCAGTATCGTCAGACGTCTTCATTCATTTCTACCATCGCACTTACTGTGCGCAACGAAGGACCTCACTCCCCGTAGTCCAACTAGTTACAAGTGCTAGTTGCGACGCTTTTTAGTAGTCAGTTTATGTGCTGAATAGTTCCCTTTACACAAACAAGCACACAGAGCAACTTGACTGCAGCAACAATTTTTAGCTTACTTAAACGATGTTCCACGTGACAGTTGGAGTCATAATTTCCAAGCAAAAAAAGCTCGGAATTACATGTACGTGAGATGGAAAATGATTTAGCAATATTTATGGGAAAGATTGCAAAAGTGGAAGTAAAATCTTCTAGCTGGAACTTCCTATTCTATTTCTATTTAAAAGCCTACTGAGACGTATTGCGTATAAGCTGAAGAAATGGAATTTGAACAGCAGTGCATTGCAATGACAGGCGACAATTGGACGCAATAGAGGAAAATAGTAACCTTCTAATGGAATCTTCTGGTCTTGTTAGTTCATTAACCTGTTATCTCAATAGTTAACATGAAGACATTAAAAGCAAACCAAGAAAACTTAAGAAGCAACGTGGAGAATCTGACTTCGTTTATTAACGCAGCAGTCAACTTAGTGAATACAACGACAGAAAATGTATATGTTCCAAGTTTCTTTGATAACGAATTATAGTATATTAGTTTTGTACTATGTCCGTCATACTGTCTGTCTGTCCGTCTGCATGAACGCAACTTTTTTCTGGGAACGCATATTGGCCTGTGCCCGCGTCAGGCAAAGTGTAAAGATTGGAGTGGATGAATGGTAGTATGATTTCCAAAGTCGTAGTTCCGTATAAATGAGTCAGGGCTGATGCGAACATAAAATCAATGATTAAATTTGAAATGAAAATTAGATAAAAGGTAACACTCGTTTACATCCAAATATCAATGTAATGAGTGGAAAAGAGTAATCTAAAAGATAGATTAAGCAATTTCAATGTAATTATTCAAATGCAGAAGCATCCGATCAGGAAAGGAGATATTCCAGGATTGTCCCCGCCCTCGCTTAAGCCCTCTTTCCCCCTGTCCATAAGCATTGGTAACGACTATAACTTATACAACTGTTGAGGTACAGCCAACAAGTTAGTCTCACTGTCTCATCTCCAAATCCATACATCTGGAAGTGAAAACAACTCGACAAATTTCATAACTCTACAAATCACACTTTTAAGTAAACGCATGTTGTTGCTGAAGTTCTTCAAAAACCGCAGTAAAAGTTTACGACGTCGTCGACTTCCCCATCCCTAGGTACTCCATAGTTTTGCGCAAATACACCGTTTAAGATCCATTATAGTATCTCAGTTTCGGTCTGTTGCTCTTGTATCAACTTACATATGCATGATCTAATGATGTTCCTTGATAAGGTCAGCAGCTTATTGTCAAGATTTTCAAATTTGTGAAGTACCTGCATGATCGATTGGTTGCTGCCCAAGAGAATCTTCTAATTATCAAAAATAGTATTCGCTCTTGGGGAAGGAAGCCTCTATTTCAACGCAAAGATCTCAATCCACAGCAGATGCTACACACTGATCCGCGTGACGTAATACTATTAGAGCGCGTAGAAAAGGCTTCCATTACCCAACGTCTTTTAGACCTTGTGATGTATGTAAACTTAAAACTTTTTTTTGATATTCCGCGACGATATACGTTGCCTTCTGGAGAAGAAGGTCAGGAAGAGGATAGCGGTGACAATATTTGGCCCCCAATATTAAGTCTTTCTGTCATTTCAAAGATTGCCAGGTGCAAGAAAATGGATGAGAATCGTAGATCTGATAAACCGGAGGAAGGAGATGATGAAGAACAGTCGTTAAGTGAAGATGAAACTATCACGCCATTCCATAGGTTCGAGTTACTTAAGTGTATCAGTAAGGAGGAACGAACACTTTTCCGAGAATATGAGAAATACGTAGACACTATTATTGCGCAGTGTCTTTTAGATAGTGTAATAACAAGCATTACGTATTTGAGATTGGAGGTTGAGAATCGTTATGAAAATAACGCACCCATCTTTGAAATATTTATGGAACTACAGGAACCAGTCGTTGTTTATTTTCTCAATCTTGACCCGACCTCTAAGACAGGTTTTGTTGTATTTGTGGAAACGCTTCTAGACGATATTTCAGAAACAATGAATCTTCTTTATCGTGTTGCTCAAGATCCACCAGAAATTACTGGAGAAGATGCGGCGCGTTTTATCGGTAAGAATTTTCGAAGATATCACCGTAAATTGATTTTATGCAATGTTCGACATGCTGTCTGTCTGTCCGTCTGTATGAACGCATCATTTTCAGTTACCCTTAAAGATAGCGTTTTGAAACTGGTAACATATACTGGTCTGTGCCCGCGTAAGACAAATTGTAAAAATTTGAGTGCTACGAAATCGATGAAATCGATATTCGCAAATATGGGTAAAGGTACCAAGCTTTCGACAAGGCAAATGTCTTTCTGGCTAATTGTACTCATGAGTCTATTACTAAGAAGTCACCTAATTAAACATTGTATTTTTTTTTGAGTTGGAGTGCTAGGTGACTAGCCAATCGATAGAATCTATATTGGCGAATCGATAAAGCCACATATCTCCCACAATTTAAAAATCGCAGTCCCCAAAATGGATTAACAGATTGTTGGCAATGTCCTACAAAGATCGGGATATGCCTTCCGCCGCCCCAGTCCCCCAACTCAAATTTTTAACTGGCTATGTCGACTACGACACTAGGAAATAAGTAAAATCTATCTTCTCAAATCGATACAGTGACCAAATTTGGTTTCATCCCTAATTTTAGAAATGGCTATTATTCCGCAGATTTTGAGTTTGAGCACTAAGCATACAATACATAAATGCGTCATGGTCACGCCCACACCGATCATAATCATTTCCCTACACTCGGTGTGGTACGAAAACGCCATGAGATGCAAATGTCAGCCATGCATTAAACTTTGTTTGGTTGCATCTTAGTTGCTTCCTTTTTAAGCTAGTCCACCATACTATAACCCAATCCAATTTCGAATAAAGTGTCAGCCACAAGAAGTTGTTTTTTGTTCAGTGGGGAGAATAGGATAACTATTTTTAATTTGTAATTTCCTCTGAAGATAACCGCAACATCATAAGCATACGCGACGGAGTGGCAACCGCCCATTTCCATGTCCCGCAGCAGTCTATTTACTGCAATATTTCATAGGAGAGGAGACAGTTCCTCAGCTGACATACCTATAGAGAGTTGAAGAGAATTTTAGAGATAATGGTATAGAACGTGTCTACACCCATCCGTCACTTGTTATCAAATGATATTACTTATCAATCGGTTACGCGCGATTGCAACGTTCTCGATTGTTTTTAATTTGCACTAATATAACTATTACCCATAGATGAGTTAAACAGTAAGCCTGAGCTTAGCAAGCAGCGTACGGATATAATGAATAAAGTTAAACAAGCTTTGCAGTCTGTTAGGATTCATGAAAAGTGTTATATAGCTTACTTTTACTTATGGACATGGGATAAATATAATTATCTAGCTGAAGTTAAGAAATATGGTCGTAACTTGACATTACCTGATCCTGATGCAGAATTGGAGCAAGAGAGAAAATCTGGCATTAAACCGATTATCACCGCAGAGTATCCGCCAATTTCAGTTTATAAAGAGCAGTTGGACAAGTTTATAGATTTGCACGAACAAGTGAATATGTGGGAAACATTCGATATATTTTTCGGATTTTTGCGCCTAAATATTGAAGGCTTCAAGATATCTGTTCTTAATCAAATTGGTCATTGGATTAGTTTGTTTAAGTTTGACCTTATTGATTTTGTCAGAAGCTCTCTTCAGGTAAGATTACTTAGTTTTTAATATTTAAATTGCATACCACAAAGCGGACAACATATACACGCATCAAATCGACAAAACCTTCTGCAGCATGGACAAAAACAACACAAACGAATATGTACATATATGAGAGTGTACAAACACATTATTTTATAGGCTCAGACAATGAAACCCTATATTTTATTTGCACCCTACATTTACCGGTCTGTGGTGCAAGACGACCAGACCAGAATAGAGTGTTACTGATAATTCGCATTGTAATGGTTCGCTTGTCGAGCCTATAATATATATCTGTTTCCTCCTCAAAAGGGGCAATAATTTGATTCGTTTTACATTTAGAGCTATCTAAAAAGTAATAAGAAAGAAACCAAAAATTGTTGAAAATCGGGGGGCAAAGCGAATTTTTCGAAAAACGTGAGTGCTTAAGTTCTTTGGACCCAAAAAAAAAGAAAACCATAAAGTATTAGTTACAAGTGGTTACTTATAAATTTTTAGTGTAAACAGAAGAAAACCTACAACTGCAGTAAGTTAAAATATTAAATTCTTTTTGTTGCCATGGCCAACCAGAAAATTCTTTGCCTATTCTCGTTAATTCTTGGCATTGATATAGAAACCCAGCATTACACTTGGAAAGTGACAAATAATTTTTTTTCGCGTTAAGTTTAATTAATAGTTTTTTTTATAAGACTACAACTACTAACGTATGTTTGCAGATCGATTTAATTTAGAATAAAATTGTGTAAACAAATCAGAACGCAGTGTTCTCCCGTTCGAATATTGGCGTGCCCCAGTTGAACTGATGATGCATGTCACTATTGCATGACAAGTTGCAGAGAAATATTGCGCTGATCAACCGGGATTTTTGTTATTTAAATTACCAATATTGTTTATGATTCGGAGCCAAATTTGTTTATCAATCTGTCTGCAAATATGTGAATAAGCTATAAGCTATATTAATTAGTTATATATTATAGGTAACAAACGAGTCTGTCCTATTTGTAGAACAGCAAACTCAACTTTTGTCACAAGCAATTGAGATAGGTTTTCAAAGACTATCAGTGCAGAATCCAGAGAGTACCCCTGCTGATGTTCCTCCTTCTGCTGGACCTTCTATTCATAATAGGGAACGACAATCTTTTGAACAACTATTCCAAGTCCCTGGTACAGTAGATTCAGAAAATTTCCCCAGAAATGGTGTACAGCCACCAAATAGTTCCTCGCCAATTGGACCACAGCAACGCGGAAGTTTACGTTCTGGTACAATAAGTCAGATTGTTTTTAATTGCAAATTGACGACTTTGTGTCGAGCGTAGAAGGCTAATTTTAACGATGGTCGAACAGACTTAGAGATTCGCACTGCCATTTCGTTGAGAAGACAAAAATACAACGAACCATTCGTCGCCTATCATGAAGCCATTATGTTGTTAGCTGATATGCAGGTGGATGAAATTGTAAAACAAGCAGATTGCGAGCACGAATTATAAAATTCAGAGATTGCTGCAATAACTGATTTGGAATTGTGGGAGATCCGGTCATCGGTACCAAGAATGTGTAACACGTACAAGCCGTCATGTGCCAAATGCGATGCGTCAAAAAACGAAGTGTCGCGTGCACCGTGAATCAGTGCACGGAAACTTGTTTCGAAGGGAACGAACACGGAGTAACAGATGAAATATGCAGTTTACTCGAACAACTACCGGACTTGACTTTACTCGCTAGTAGTCCTTTAGATAATAGTTGAAAAAACTTTACTAAAAAACTACAGGATATTATAGGAGAAAAAACTCATAATCAAAAACGAAGAATATCTTTCCGAAAGGCATGCAAAGAATCCAAAAGGCAATTGTGTCCTCAGTTATAAATATGGTCAACGATCTAAGACCATATGTGTTAGTGTCGCTGTTTGGTAAGATAATTAGTGACCTAATGGACACTGGCGCTTCCATCAGTTACACAGGTGGTTGGTTTGCAGAAGAACTATCTGGTTGATGCATGATTTTGAGGTTAACGAGACACAGCCAATTAAACAGCGTCATTATGCTGTATCCCCCGCTATTGAAAATTTGATGTACGAGGAGCTTGACAGAATGGTTGCGCTTGGCGTAATTGAAGATTCTAATTGCCCTTGTTCATCGCCGGTCGTATCGTAACAAAAACCAGGCAAACTCCGTTTATGTATAGATAGTCGCAAGGTTAATGCAGTTACTATAAAGAATGCATATCCAATAGATGGAATCCTGAGTCGACTTCCATAGGCTGAATATATAACGAGCATTGATTTAAAAGATGCATATTGGCAGATTCCGCTCACTGCTAAGGCGAGGGCAAAAACCCCCTTACAGTCCCAGGGATGCCGTTATATCAGTTTACCGTAATGCCGTTTGGATTATCAAACTTCCCAAAAAGTATGTCCAAACTCATGGACAAAGTTATACCAGCAAATCTTAGAACCGAAATTTTCATTTATCTTCACGATTTACTCATAGTATCCGATACTTTTGAAAACACACGACAGTCCTTAAAGTATTTAGCAAAGTAGTTATCACTTGCTGGACCTTACCATTAACGTCGAAAAATCGAGACATATAATTGGAAATGGAAATACCGAGACACAGGCCATGAAAAAAGGTAGCAGCAAAACGAGACTTTCCAGTGCCAACGCCAATAAAGCAAGTTCGATGTTTCTTGGGCACTATAGTTGGTTGGTACTATACTATACTATACTACTCCAATTACGGACTCGCTAAGACAGCGAGGCAAGTTCGATTCGACGTTTGAAGTCCTGAAAGATGAAGTGTGTACAGCTCCTGTATTACATAGTCCCAATTTTGCAGCACGATTGCAATGGAAATGAGGGTCCCATTGCTTTAATGTAAATTAAATTGAATGCTCAGCCGCCATAATGTGTGTAAAGAAACTTAGAGCATACATTGAAGGACAGGAGTTTTCTATAAACACGGATCATGCGTCCATGAAGTGGCTTATATCACGGTCGGATCTAAACTCGCGCTTGGCCAGGAAGGTACTTGAATTAAAAGGATTTACGTTTAAAATATACCACCGCAAAGACAGACAAAATGTGTGATGAGATAGGACTCTTCTTGTCCACTGTGTTGTGGCGCTTCAAATCTTTTAGTTCAGCTGAAAATTCAGCTTGCTGTATTGTTTGTAGAATTATATTGCGAGCGCGGTGTTGTTCCATTTTACACAGCGTGGTCGTTGATGATCTGTTTCGCTTGTAACAGAATCACAACATGAAAGTCACAATGCGTTGTAGCTTGAAAAATGAGTTGCTGTGTCGACAGGTATACAACTCTTCGCCTATTGTTGATTGAGTCGCAGCTAGGCTTATATGCTTTGTTTTCCTTTCCAGGTTGCTCGGAGAGATGATAGGGGGGCTATCCATTTGTCTGGAGTGCCATGCAAAAAGAGTGGTCCATAAAGCCATAGACAGATATTCCTCTTGAGAGCACATCTGCTGCGTTCTTGGCAGATGATACATGTTTATTTTGACTTGTCAATGCCTGAATTTTCGCTATTCGGTTGGCCACAAACGTATGATATGTGGAAGACTGTGCATTGATCCACGAAAGAACGACGGTAGAATCCGAACAAAAGTATCCTGGCACTGTGATGGAGTCAAGGTTGAGATCGCGTCGAATCCTGTCCGCGAGCTCAGCACCCAATAATGAAGCACATAGTTCTAAACGAGGTAGTGACTGTTTTGCTGTCGGAGCCACTCGAGATTTTGAGCATAGTAGCTGCAGAGATATTTGCTTGTTTTGAACATTGCGCGTACATATATTGCTGCGCCATATGCCTGCTCTGAAGCATCCACAAAGGTGTGCAGTTCCTTCGTGACTGGAGTTTTCCCATCGTATATGTGCCTTGGAATCTGCATTGAATTAAGGCTTTGAAAGTCCTCTCTAAAGTACTTCCACTCGTTCTGAAGATTCGTAGGTAGTTCATCGTCCCAGTCGAGTTTTGATTCCCAAAGTCGTTGCATTGTTTATAACTTGTTCTTATATTCCACCTAATTCAGATGTGTCAATATATCTGAACCATCTATCCGCTAATCAATATATTTCCTCTATGCTTTCGGATAGAGACTATATGATTGTTTGCGGTGACTTTAATCTTCCAGAAATTATATGGTCCGTTCCATCAAATGCTTTGGTGCCACTTAGTTCAAATGAGTTTATGGACGGGTTTCATGAGTTGTCACTGTCTCAAGTTAACCATATTCGAAACTGTAACGACCGTTTACTGGATTTAATTTTTGTATCGGACCCTACCTGTAGTATTATCTCTCGTTGTGATCCACTTGTTAATCCCGAAGATCCTTATCATCCTACGCTCGATGTGATTATAGAGCTTCCTACTCTTGTACCTCTTGTAGCATCGGATTCTACACGTAAGAAACGTTGCTTCCGTAAAGCAAATTATATTAGACTTAACCAATTGTTATTAGACACTGATTGGGCAGAACTTTACTCCTGTTCTAGTCTGGATAATGCTGTGTCAATATTTTATACTACCATTGACTCTCATTTGGATGCTTGTGTTCCCCGTTCGAATCCAGGGAAGGCTAATAGGCCTCCCTGGTTTTCGCGGGAGTTAGATAGGTTGAAAAATGTGAAGTCAAGGTATTATAAGAAGTTTAAGAGAACAAGTAATCCTTTTGAGTACTCTCGATATTTAGTTGCTAGAGCAACTTTTATTACACATAACTCACGTTGTTATCAAAGTTACCTTCTTCGTTGTAGGCTGCAATTTGCACAAGATCCTAAGCAGTTCTACAACTTTGTGAACATGAAACGCAAATCGTCTTCTTTACCTAATAACGTTTTCTTTGAAGATAGGAAAGCAAAAGATGATCAGGATGCAGCCGATCTGTTTGCTGATTATTTTCAATCCACATATTCCTCTACTAACTTCTCACAAAATGTGCCATACCCTTACCATGTTCAAAGGGCTAATTGCATTTTTGTTCCTGTGATCACTTTTGAGTCACTTCTTGACGAACTACACTCGATCAAGCCTGGATATTCGCCTGGTCCTGATGGAGTTCCGGGATGTGTACTTAGGTACTGTTCCGAGTCCATTTGCCAACCTTTACTTAAATTATTTACCTTGTCTGTTGAAACTTGTTGTTTTCCTGATATTTGGAAGGAATCCTTTATTATTCCTCTCCATAAAAATGGCCCAAAGTCTGATGTAAAAAATTATAGGGGTATTTCCAAATTATCCTCAATACCTAAGGCATTTGAGAAAATATTGACGACTCAACTGCAACACTTATGTAGTTCTATTATTTCACCTTTCCAGCATGGTTTTGTGAAATGTAGGTCTACTACCACTAACATTCTTGAATTTACTTCCCTTGTTATCAAAGGATTTCAGAATAAAATGCAAACTGATGTCGTTTACACAGACTTCAGTAAGGCCTTTGACTCTGTTAACCATTCTCTCCTTCTTCGCAAACTAAACCTTATAGGATTTCCAACTAACCTTCTGACTTGGATTTCGGAGTATCTGAGTAACAGAACTCAAAAAATTGTTTTCAAATCTGTGCTATCTAAACCTATCCTAGTCACCCCAGGGTAGTCACCTTGGTCCAGTGCTTTTTAACTTATTTATTAATGACCTTCCTTCTGTTATTTTGTACTCTAACATACTAATGTATGCTGATGATGTCAAGTTGTGCATGGCGTATAATGATATGTCCTCTCATTGCTTATTGCAGGCGGACTTATTTTTCTTTTTGACTTGGTGCAAAGTGAATCTGCTTAACCTGAACTGCTCTAAGTGTAAGGTCATGTCATTTTATCGTATCACTCCACATGTTGTTAGTTACACTCTCGACGGGGTGCCACTTGATAGACTGAATGTAGTAACGGATTTAGGTTTACTTCTTGATCACAGGTTAAAGTTCGATAACCATATTAAATTGACTGTCAACAAAGCTTTTCAAGTTCTTGGTTTTATAAAGCGTTGGTCAAAGGAATTTGATGACCTTATACGACCAAGATACTTTTCACTTCCCTAGTTCGTCCAATTCTGGAATATGGATCTTGTGTGTGGTCTCCACAGTATCATATTCATCAAAGTAGATTGGAATCTGTACACAAGAGCTTCTTACTTTTTGCTCTTCGCCGCTTTGACTGTTCTTCCTCCATACCCCAATAGGCTGCTGCTTCTTAACCTTCCCTCCCTAACTAACCGTCGTGTTATGCTAGGAGTTATGTTTGTAGTTAAATTAATCAAAGCAGAAATCGATTCAGCTGCGTTGTTGAGCCAAATAAACTTTTCTGTTCCCTTTAGACCTTCTCGCAATTTCTTTCCACTTTCCCTTAATCGCTGTACAACTAATTATTCCTTGCATGAACCGTTTCGAGTACTCTGTAATGATTATAACAAATTATACTATATAATCAATTCAGAGTCCTCCATTTCTATAATTAAAAACTCTATTTTAAATGCCCTATCTCGGGAATAACTTTTTTGCATGCACTGGTGGCGGACTAATTCTTACTAACTGTTCACAACGAACCGAGTCGACTTGTAAGATCGAACTGAACTGCTCTGACGAGCAGGCTCTTTATTTATATAAATTGCTTATACCTAAATACATTATACATAATTTGCTTACACCTAAATACATTATATATAATATACATAATATGCTGCTGCCTATATAATATACATAATATGCTGCTGCCTAAATACATATGCAGCTGTGTGTCAGGCGATCGCCGCTCCGCGAACTGCCGGCAACCTGTCGCCTAGCTTCTTAGAATTATGCAGGCGATCGCCGCGCCGCGAGCTGCCGGCAATCCGTCGCCAGCAATAACGGTAGTTGCGCATCGTCATAGGCAGGCACAACGATGAACAAGGCTGGCTTGCATGGGCCAGCTATCATTTCACTGCTTCCCAAGTTCGTACTCGAACAGATATATATATAAATATAGGGTGTTCATTTTTGAACATTCTGCCAAAGGCCAGCCGAGAGTCGGCGATATCATTTAACTATTAGGCCACACAATTTTATGGCTTACAATGATTTTTCTTATTATATATTTTATTATAATGTGTTCATTTTTGAACATTCTGCCAAGGGCAGGCCGAGAGTCGGCGTTATCATTTGATTATTATCATTATGGCTTACAATGATATGTCTTATTATATACCTTATTATAGGATGTTCATTTTTGAACATTCTGCCAAGGGCAGGCCGAGAGTCGGCGTTATCATTTGATTATTAACATTATGGCTTACAATGATTTTTCTTTTGCAATGATTTTTCTTATCGTATCTTATTTTAATTATAGCTAAAATTACTGTAATATGTAAATTTACTTTTTTTTCCATTTTTTCCAGAACTCTCTCTTTTTAATTAATTTCCATCTATCATGATTTTCTATTTCTTTTTCTGTTGGATTCCTTCTAGAGGACATATTTTGTGAATTGGTCTTGTTATTGAACTTTCCTTTTATTTTAACCACCTTTACTTTCCCATCCTTTCCTTTGTGTAGTTGTTCAACTTTTCCTAATGGCCACTTGGCTGGGTGGCAGTTTTCATCTTTGACCAAAACTATCTGGCCTTTATTTATATTTTTTATATCCTGCTTCCATTTATATCTCTGTTTTAGTATATGGTTTTTTCCTAATTTTTTCTCCAAGTTGACAAAACGTGACGTTGCTTGGTTTTCTGAATTACCTAATTGTTTATTATCTTTAAATGGAATAGTGACTACGTATTTCCCATTTTGATCTTTTTTTGTTGTTTGGATAAAATTTTGTTCACATTTTTCTTTTTCAATGTCTTCTAACTCATCCTCTTCTAACTCCCAAAATCTTTCTAAATCAATGTTTCGAATGGCTGTTGCGACAACTGATTTATTACTTTCGGACTTTGCACAACCGGATACTATCCACCCAAAATCTGTATTTTGACCTAGCAGTCCACCCATTTTTACTAATCCTTCCTTTAGAATATGCATATATAAATCTGCTCCAATAATAATATCTATACGGCCTGATTTATTAAATTTGGGATCAGCTAAGACATAGCTATCCCAATCTTTGAGATTAATATTAAGTGATTTTACTGGTAGGGCCCTCATTAACCTAGGTAATACAATTGCCTCAATTTTGTAAGGTTTTTTATCTAAATTTGGAGTTTTTATGTCCAATTTTACCCTATATTTAGATGTGCTATTCTCTGAACCTACCCCTTTAATTTCGGTGATATTTTTTATTCTAGGTAGCTTTAGGATTTGGAGTGCTTCCTCCGAAATGATCGTGCTTTGCGACCCACTATCAATTAGTGCTCTTAATTTTTCATAACCTCCATTTGACGATTTTACTTTTATTATTGCTGTGGCTAATAGTGTTCTTTCTTTGGTAACACATGAATTTGTCCTTTCACTATTTATATGAAGCATTGTGTTATGATTCCTATTGCATAAAGCACAAAGATCCTCGCTATTGCATCGCTTGTTTATGGTATGTTTTAAGCATCTTATGCAAATGTGCTCCTTTTTAACTTTTTCGAGCCTATTTGCCGACGTCATATTTTTAAACTTAAAACAATTAAATATATTATGTCCCGTTCCCTTGCATATGGGACAATATTCTTTTAAATTGTTAGTAGGGTTTTTAATTGTTGTTCTTGTAATTTCTTGTACAGAACTTAACGAGCTGAGTTTCTGCTCTAGGTAATCTAAGACGTCGCTTAATTGTTGAATGTCTTTTGTCTTCTTGACATGATTTTCAAATTCTTGCATCGCTTCTTTACCAAATTTCTTTAATATTATTTGTGCGAATATGCAATCTACTTCATCAGTTAAATTTGATTTTAACTTAACAATGTGTATTGATTCATTAATGGAATCAATAAAAAATTTTAAATGTCTGGCTGAGTCGTTATTTGGATAAGACAACTCAATTAAACGATTCAACTGCTGTGAAAATATTTTGCGTTTGTTTTCATATCGCTTGGTTAGTAATTCCCAAACTATATTATAATTCTCAGCGCTTCCTGTCAGCAAGTGCGACACCATGCTCCTTGCTTCTGCTCTCAAAGCAGATTTTAAATAGTTGAATTTAAGAGATAGACTGATGTCTTCTCTTTTATGAATTATTTCGGAGAATAATTCTGAAAATATGTCCCATTCCTTATCTACTCCCGAGAATGTGGGTACCTCAATTTTAGGCAATGCTGGTAGTTCTTCTGAAACTACAACATTACCACTGGTTCCTTGCTCACATATACTGAGCATGTTTTCAACATCGAACCTTAATTCTTCAAATTGATGCGAGTTGTTCTCAAATTTTTTTGACTTTTGTAAAACTCTATCCCACAGAAAATAAATTTTATTTCTGTGCAACATTAGGATTTTATCATTATTAGTACTTTTTAATTCTTCCTTTACTTCCTTTAGATAATGTTGCAATGGGTTTATAATATCCCTTAATTCTTCCTCACTGCCTTTTTCTAATGGCTTTTTCATCGATGATCCCTTTTCTACCTCTACCTCATCTTTCTTCAATGCGTCTACTTTCCTATCTGAAGACATTTTGTTATCTTATAATTGTGTTTAGTTTTTGTATAAAAATTTATATTTAATGATAACTTATCCGGATCTCCAGCGATGAATTTGTCCAGCGACGACGATGATCACCACCACTCCCTCGACGACGACTCCCACGACGACTTGTCGAGTCTCCAAAACTTGTCCTCGACGACTTGTGGAGTCTCCAAAAATTTGTCACTTTCGATGACGACTCCCACGACGACTTTGTCGATTCTCCAAAAACTTTTCCCTCGACGACTTTGTCGATTCTCCAAAAACTTTTCCCTCGACGACTTTGTCGAGTCTCCAAAAACTTTTCCCTCGACGACTTGTCGATTCTTCAAAAACTTTTCCCTCGACGACTTTGTCGATTCTCCAAAAACTTTTCCCTCGACGACTTTGTCGAGTCTCCGAAAACTTTTCCCTCGACGACTTGTCGATTCTTCAAAAACTTTTCCCTCGACGACTTTGTGGAGTCTCCAAAACTTTTCCCTCGACGACTTTGTCGAGTCTCCAAAAACTTTTCCCTCGACGACTTTGTCGATTCTTCAAAAACTTTCCCTCGACGACTTTGTTGAGTCTCCAAAAACTTTTCCCTCGACGACTTGTCGAGTCTCCAGAAATTTTCCCTCGACGACTTGTCGAGTCTCCAAAACTTTTTTCACTTTCGATGTTTCTGGCCTCGAAAACGCACAACACTTTTCTGTGTATATTATTTGTATTAAACAATCTTTTCTTTTGTTTAAACAAATTATTTTATACAATGCCTCTTACCACTGGTGGGGGAGAGCAAAGTAATTTATTTTTGCAACCTGTAGCTGACTATCAGACTTTAAGGTGCTGGTTTAACTCTATGTCTCTTACCACTGGTGGGGGAAAACAATAGAGAGTCTCGAAGGACCAAATGTTCACAACGAACCGAGTCGACTTGTAAGATCGAACTGAACTGCTCTGACGAGCAGGCTCTTTATTTATATAAATTGCTTATACCTAAATACATTATACATAATTTGCTTACACCTAAATACATTATATATAATATACATAATATGCTGCTGCCTATATAATATACATAATATGCTGCTGCCTAAATACATATGCAGCTGTGTGTCAGGCGATCGCCGCTCCGCGAACTGCCGGCAACCTGTCGCCTAGCTTCTTAGAATTATGCAGGCGATCGCCGCGCCGCGAGCTGCCGGCAATCCGTCGCCAGCAATAACGGTAGTTGCGCATCGTCATAGGCAGGCACAACGATGAACAAGGCTGGCTTGCATGGGCCAGCTATCATTTCACTGCTTCCCAAGTTCGTACTCGAACAGATATATATATAAATATAGGGTGTTCATTTTTGAACACTAACTCTTTCAAATTATTTTTGGTCTAATTGGGTTTTTCTGGGTTTTCCCCAATTCATGCAACAAATGTTGGATCAATTTGCTTTTAAATACCCCCAGAAATAATAATTTTAATCTTTTTAATCTTCCTCAGTCGTATTTTCATCCTCGGAGCATACGGTCACGCTGGAACTTTTGCAGCGAAAAAATAATTGTATTTTTATTTTATTTTGTTTCTTTAATCGTGTGAGTGTTTCGCGTTACTCTCTCTCGCGATTCGAAACTATCGACGCCCGCGAGCAGTTCTGCTGGTGCAAAACTATTTTTGCAAGACGCCCTCACTCAGCGTGATTTCTGCGTGCGCCGCCACCACTCTGGTAGAGTGTGTGCGCTTGGTGCGCGCAAGCTTTGCGCCAATATGAACAACACCCTCCATACCGCCACTGCCGGCGACGCGCCTGATACTGCAGCTGCAGTTTCCTGGTGCTCGCCTTCTCTTGCCGTGCAGACCAGCGAACTCCGATATAATCTGCGCTCTCGCTCGGAAAGCAGCAACAATTTCATCAACGACAATACAAGCAACGCCAACAACAACACTAATAAAGGCACCAAAAATTATATTGGTGATATTGACGCGAACAACATTGCTAGCAAAAAAAGAAAAATTGCGACAATCAACGATTGCATCCAATTGGGTACAGTGCCATCTACTTCTACAGGTGCTCGTGCAGCACAACAAGCACTAGAGGACCCGCTGTCAGATTCTGACTCAGACATCGAGTCAGTGGATATGGCAGAGAGGACTACAGATGCTGCTTCCCCAATCTTTCCGCTGATTGTGGGCGATGAGGACACAAGTCTGGGCGCTGCCGCTGAGATCCGCGATTCTCTGTCAAACACTCGCACTGCGGAACCACAGCCTACCCGCCCTCCGCTTATCGCTGAGGGTATCACCAACGTTGTTGGACTGCTTGAAGCATTAAATGCTGTCACGCCGCCTGACAGCTTTATGCTTAAATGCAGTGGCGGTGGTACTGTAAGAGTCATGCCAAGTGGTATTGACGCATACAGGGCAATCCAGAAATTGTTCTCAGAGAAGAAAATCCCATTTCACTCTTACCAACTAAAGGAGGACAGAGGCTTCCGAGTGGTGGTCAGGGGACTGCATCCATCGTTGCAGAAAATTGACTGCTTAAGAGACGAGCTCGCCAGATCTGGGCACTCAGTGCGAGGAGTTCAAACCATCGTCAGCCGGGTTAGCAAAAAGGAGCTAAACCTTTGTTATTTGGAGCTGGAGCCGGCTGCGAATAACAAAGAGATCTACAACTTACGCTCCATCTCTCAGGTGCGCATCACTGTTGAATGCCTGATCGGCATTTGGACATCCCCCAATGCCACCGCTGCCAGGAATTTGGTCATACTATGAAGTACTGCCAAAAACAGCATCGCTGCGTTAAGTGTGGTTCAGCACATGCCAGTCAAGCTTGCGAAAAACCATTGGATGTTGATCCGAAATGTGCAAACTGCGGTGGAACGCATCCAGCAAGCTGGAAAGGATGCCCGGCTCATACCTCCAAAAGGCGCGGCCAAGAAGGCGGCTCAATACCTCCAAAAGCGCGCCAAGAAGCCCGGCTCCTATACGCAATGCCCAATTTTCTTATGCTGATGCCGCCAGACTGCAAACGGCTCCTCAGCTCCTTCAGCAACTTGGGCAATTGTCACAGCAGCAGCGTCACCCTCAGCAGCAGCGTCACCATCAGCAACAGCTTCATCAACAACAACAGCCACAACCTCAGCACCGCCAGCAGCCGCAGCAGCCGCTACAGCAGCAACAACAACCTTGGCCGCCTCAACAAGATGCTCCGCAGGTTCCTGAGCAACAGCAGACAAGAAAAAAGCGACGACCAAAAGTTCGCCAGATGCTTAGGCATCGAGAGAACGCTCAGCATCAGCAGAAACACTTGCAGAAACGCCAGCAGCAGCAGAGTCACCATCAGCAGCAGCTTCTTCAAGAACAACAGCCACAACTTCAGCAACGCCAGCAGCAGCAACACCAACAGCAACAGCACATGCAGCAAGAACATCAACAGCAACTAAGCCATCATCAACAACACCACCTGCCTTTGCGTCAACAACATCAGCAGCCCTCACAGGATCAATATCAGCAAGTGCAACAGCCTTACCTGTATTATCAACCCGCCAATCTCCAGCTTGACAGTCTTATGTCAAAATTCGACAAGTTAAGTGAGACAATGATGGCCATGATGAGCCTGTTGCACGCTGTACTTGCCAATAAATGAGCCAAATTGGGATGCGCGTTGGCGTGTGGAACGCCAATGGCCTTGCAAATAACGCCAATGAGTTGGAGTTGTTTATTCATCGCCATCGAATAGATGTAATGTTGGTCTGTGAGACTCACTACTGCTCCAGATCACACTATAGGCTACCAGGCTACGATATCCACCTAGCCAATCATCCGTCGGATCGCATGCGTGGTGGAGCGGCAGTTATCATAAAATCTTCTCTGCAACATCATGCGCTGACTCCCATAAGTTGGCTCTGCGCACAATGTGCTGCCGTTAAAGTCTCTAGTGATCAAGGCGAAGTAGTCCTAGCGGCTGTCTATTGTCCGCCACGTTTTGTGTGGGCATTAGAAGACTTTAAATGTCTCTTCGAAGAGCTTGGCCCAAAGTTCCTGATTGCTGGAGACTGGAATGCTCAACACCATCTCTGGGGTGCTGCTTTGGACACTCGCCGTGGGATTGCGCTTGCGGATTGCGTGAGAGACTCCAACCTACAAGTACTTGCCACGGGAGGTGCAACGCACTATTCGTACGGTAGTCATAGGCCGACAGCAATTGACTTTGCTGTGTACGCTGGAATACGTTCTGACTGTCTTGGTATATCTGAGCGAATTGAGCTTAGAGCTTACTCCGATCACATCCCTTTGATCGTTGAGTATAGAATGGCTGTTACTCTAAATGCTCCCAAGGCACGTCTTCTGCCGCGCAAGGCAAACATCACCCGATTCCGGCAGAGGTTGGAGCAGCTTGTCAACTTGAACATGGAGCTGCGTTCACCGGCTGATATAGACGACGCAGCGGAGTTATTCCTGCGTAATATTAACGCGGCGGCGGAATACTCCATGATTGGCCAACTTCCTTGTTCGCCTCGCAGTCCAGCTAAGCCTTTTTTAAAAACTGAGATTTTGGATCTGGTAAGGCACAAGAGAGCACTGCGTCGCCAATATATGCGCTCTCGCAATCCTTTGGATCTAAGGGACTTTAGGCGGGCTGCGTACGAGCTGCGAAAGTTGCTTTTCGACACTAAGAGCCAGTACTTCCAGGATATGCTCCGCAATGCCGATCCCAATAAGAATCATGGATTCAATTTGTGGAAGGCAACGCGTTGTGTCAAGCGGCAGCCACTCAGGCGGATCCCCATCATGCGACCGGACAACACTTGGTGTCGATCGGATGCAGAGATAGCATCGGCATTTGCGGATGAGCTGCAAGGCCGGTTCACGCCTTTTGCACTTGCGTCACCCAGCCAGGTACAGGAAACTGAGGCATTTTTAAGTGCAGATCTCGATCCTGTCCAACCGATCACACCTATCGCCCCTAATGAGGTCCGCTTGCAGATTCGCAGGCTAAAGTCCACTAAAGCCCCTGGCTATGATGGCATCGACGGTAGAGTTGCTAAGGCCCTCCCCGAGAAGGGAGTGATGTTCTTGGTGCTACTCTTTAACTCAATGGTTCGCGTCCACCACTTCCCCACTCCATGGAAGTGTGCTGTGATTGCGATGATTCCGAAACCTGGCAAGCCGGATAATCTTGTCTCGTCATATCGACCGATAAGCTTGCTGTCCACTTTCTCCAAGATATTTGAAAAAATATTTCTTGGAAGATTGTCGGCAGTAAGTGGCTTCCAGAGTGCCATTCCTGATCATCAGTTTGGCTTTAGGCATCACCATGGTACACCAGAGCAAGTTCATCGAGTAGTTCAGCATGTCCTCGAGGCCTTGGAAAATAAGCAGTACAGCTCTGCTGTCTTCCTGGATATCCAGCAAGCGTTTGATCGCGTATGGCATGATGGCCTGCTTTTTAAGCTTAAGTCCCTACTACCATCGGCGCTGTATTTACTGCTGAGGTCCTACCTGCTTGGCCGTTCTTTTATGGTTGAAGTTAGGGGCGAGCGATCAAACATCCGCCGCATCGAAGCGGGTGTACCGCAGGGTAGTGTCCTCGGACCAGCCCTGTACACATTGTACACCGCGGACTTGCCGATTCCGGTAGCCAGAAACACGCTGCTTGCCACATACGCGGATGACACTGTGTTCCTTGCTAACTCCTCTTCTGCCTGGAGAGCAGCAGCGATTACGCAAAGGTTCTTGGATGGTTTTAGTACATGGGCCAACCGGTGGAACATCTGCATCAATGAGAACAAGTCTCAGCACTGTACGTTTGCGCTCAGGAGTGGTAACTGTCCAACCGTCCGACTCAACAACACGACCATATCTCAGGGGAACCATGTTCGCTACCTGGGTATGTATCTGGACAGGAAACTTACCTGGCGCAAACACATACAGATCACCGCAGCAGCGTGTAGATCCAAGAGGGCGAAACTCAACTGGTTGCTGAAGTCATCCAGCAAACTCAGCTTGAGCAACAAGCTGCTGGTGTACAGGAGCATCATCGTGCCCACATGGACATATGGGATTCCATTTTGGGGCACAGCGGCAAAATCTTGGGTTAACCAAATTCAAGTCTTGCAGAACAAGGTGCTAAGAGACATCTCAGGAGCTCCACCTTATGTGCGCAATATGACGCTGCACAACGACTTCTGTGTTCCGACAGTCTTCAGCCAAATAAACCGACATACAAGTCGATACAATGACCGGTTACATAACCATGTTAACCCATTGGCTTCGTCACTAGGGTCGAATACAACCCGCAGACGCTTAAAGCGCCTCCACACCAGCGACCTCTGGACTGTTGGGCGTTAATATTTTTCGTTAATGTTAGCAAAAATGTTATACTTAATCTTACATTTGATGTTACGTAATATTGTAATACGTTAAAAACAATTATTTGTTTATGTTATTAATTTAAATTCCCTGTTATTATTTATTCAATCTTCAAAACAATATTTTATAACCTTTAAGTAGGTTGATCAATATTAAATTAAATTGCTACATTAAAAAAAAAAAAAAAAAATCTTCCTTATTTTAAATATATTTATAATTTTTATATTATTTAAATAAAATTAAATTAAATTTCTTAAGCTTTCTGTATTTTTGGTGTCGACTGACTTTTAGTCGACAATAAATAAATAAATAAAGAAAAATTTTTGCCTTGACCACGACTGGAGAGAACGGACCTAGAGGATCAAAGATCTGTGCCAGCTCTGAGCAAGCGACACGTTTTGTAATCCTTTTGCTCCTTTTGCTCCTTTGTGTGCGGCCGCAAAGTTGATCCCTATTTGACATCCAATTAAGACACAATGTCTTAACACTGTTGTGTTCCAGTGTTTCGTGAAACCTAATATTGCTTACTATGTAGTCTTTGGGAATTCCTTGAAGAATTTGCTCATTGTTTGATCTTCATTTGCGTAAGTTGAATCCGTTGGGGAGTAGTATTTTTACCAACTCCTGTCGAACTTGGATTGCTTCTTGTATTGAGTCTGCTCCTGTGAGGCAATCTTCTACGTAGAAATCATCCCTCAAGGCAGAGGTCCTTAATAGTGATCTGCTGGAATTAAGTTAGGCTAAGTGATTTAGACACTTGGTTGCCAGAAACGTGGCCGATGCTGTTCCATATGTAACCGTTTTTAATCGATAGTACTTTAACTCAGCATTTGGATTTTCTCTCCAAACTATCATTTGATTAAATTGTTCAGGGTTTATCCATATTTGGCGATACATCTTTTCGATATCTGCCGTAAATACATACGTGTGTGTTCTGAATCTCAGTAAGATAGACATGAGATCGCTTTGTACAGTGGGTTCTACTTGCAATATGTTGTTTAATGATTTTCCTGTCGATGTCTTACATGATGCATCGAAGACTACTCTAAGCTTTGTGGTGCTGCTGTCAGGTTTCAGCACACAATGAGTAGGGATGAAATAGTGCTTTCATATGACCCATATTCGGTCACGAAGTCCACATATGATTTCCAGTTTTTTGAATCTGTCCTTCTTTCTAGTGCAAGAAATCTTTTTTCTGCAGTCTCCAATGAGGGCTCCAGGGGAAGAATGTTCAGCAAACGGCAATTTTACGATGAATCTTCCATCTGCTGCAGTCTGCAAGTTCTCAATGTTCAATGAAATGGCTCTCGCACTCCTTTTCAATTGGTGTACGATGCCTTTCTGATGTTTCCAAATTGTCTATAGTCCAGAATCGCTCCATTAGGGTATTCGTTTCTTCTCCTGTAGCTACTGCACAAATGGCTGATGACATCCTTGAGTCATTTATTTTTCCAGCCAAAACCAATCCCAAATTGGTCTTTTGCATGATTGGACCAGAGGGTATTTTGTGTTGTTGTGGGAGCAATAGTGCATAAAAGTGTTCCGCACAGATAAGCATTTGCCAGGTTTATTGAACTGGGGATTGCCAACGGTAGTGTAGCTGGCAATGTTCCAATCTTTGTCATCTATGCTTTGGGCTGGCTGATCCGTAATAATGTGCGGTAGAATAACTGTTTCAATCCGTATTGTAAAGTCGTTGTGTAATGATTTTACCAACAGATTTGCACGAGCACTGCTTGTGTTTTGTTGTCCACCGATGTTTTCAATTCGTAGTGAAGAGTCGTGTCGTTTCAACGATAATAAAGAAGCGAGTCGTTCTGATACTATGTTGATCTGAGATCCAGAATCCAGCAAAGCCTTGAAAGTAGCTTGTTGTCCATTATTTCCTTGGACTATTACTTTTGCTGTAGCAAGTATCTACTTGCTATATTTTATATATATATATATTTTTGCTACATGCTGATGCTACAATCGGCCTTTGTTGCTCCAGTAAGGAATTTTCCAAATGCAGCAGTGTATTGTGCCTTTTTTGGCACTTGAAGCAGTCAAATTTAATTGGGCAAACCTTTGCCATGTGATCTCCTTTTAGGCAATTGACGCATAGCCTTTGTTGTTGAATCCAATTCAATCTTTCAGCGGCTGTCTTTGCACGGAAATCGTCGCACCGAAATATAAGAGACAATTCTTCCTTGCAGGAGGATAGATGCACAAGATGCTCCCATCGAGTAGTTTTTGACATTGCTGTGTGTTTTGCTTCCGCTAGTATGTGTCCAGTTTCTGTATCTGTTTCGAGTTGCTTAATGATTGCTCGTACAGCGTTTTATTTGTGCTGTCGAGCTTATTTCGTATGAGCGCAATTAGAATAGGGTCCCACGATGCGATGTCTAATCCGAGTCCCTTGAGAGATGCAAGGCTTGTTGCATTAAAAATCGGTTCAATACCGTTGATGCTATGTCTCTTGGATTGTCATATGCGTCAACCAAGATGTTCCATGCGTGAAGGTAGTTGTCCTCCTTTAAGTCGATTTGGCGTATTAGTCCTTCTGCCTCCACCGATCACGCTGGTTTTTAGATACCACATTTTTCGAATTGTTGGCATGTTGGTATTGTGTACCATGGACATAAACATATCAAAGAATTGTGTCCATTTTAGTATATCCCCATCAAATTTGGGGATGGTTATAGAGGCACTGGCTATTGTTTCTTGAAGCTAGTGCCCTTTGTACATCTTCATCTGCCTGTAGACACTCTAATGAGCTCTAATGATGCGTGCTCAAAAGGGGTGTTTTGGTGCAATGTGCGATTTAGTGATTGGATTCTAAGGTGGATTGCTGACGCTGTCCAGACGAGGGCCCCAGGGATTAGTAATGCTGTCCAGACGAGGTCGCCAGGGATTGCTGAGGCTGTCCTTCTGCAATCCCAAGCCTCTTGCTTGGTTTGACTTATTGAGTCTGCGTCGTTTTTGATAGATTCGAAGCACTTCAGAACTGTTGTTCTTATGTCCTTATAGTGGGCGAAGTATTCGTGATTTTCCGGTAGCTCGCCGGATTTTCTTATGACTTCGTCATTTTCTTTGACAGAATTCCATTTTTACTTTGTGGTAACCGGTCTGAGACTATCTCTCAGCGGAATCCTTTTTATAATTGGATATCAGCCGTACAATTTCATTGCTAATTGTTTGCTGGACATTAAGCAACTCTTCGATGGTTGCTTTTTCTGATGCCATTTTTACTGATTTTTGTCGCTTGTTAAACTTTTACAGACATGTATGCGTATATCTGTTTCTTATTTTTGTCGCTTGATGGACTTTGTTGTTAGTGTGCTATGGTCGTTTATCTAACGAGAGCACACCTTTATCCTGTTATGTCGCCTAGTTGACAACTTCAGATGTTCTCACTAACACAGATATAGTAAACTGGGTTAGGAGATTGTAGGTATCCTTTGATTGTCTAGTTTGCAATTTCAGATTCCAAACGTCGGGATCACCACACTGTATGACCATCCGCGTTGGGATCAGCAAAGTATCCTTTGGTCGCCTGGTTAATAACTTCAGTTCCAAACGTCGGGGTCATCACACTGTATGACCATCCGCGTTGGGATCAGAAAAGTATCCTTTGATTGTCGCCTTGGATGGATTTGTGGAGGTTGATTGTCCTTTGTCGCCTCGTTGACAACTTCAGGACTCACTCACTTACCCTTGGTACTGACAATTTCAGTATGGGTTTTTGGAGGTTGGTTATCCTTTTGTCGCGAAACTGTTATGCGCATAAGGACCCCGTGATCCTTGAAAAACTTTTTTTCTAAAAAAGTTGTTTGTGTATAAAGGGAAGTATTCAGCTCATAAACTGACTACTAAGAGCGTCGCAACTAGCACTTGTAACTAGGTGGACTACGCACAGTAAGTGCGATGGTAGAAATCAAACAACTGAGTTGACGATTAGTGTTCAAAAAGCAACACCCTGTATTTATATATATATCACATGTACTAGTGTAAGTGTTCGAGTATGAGCGTTTGACGCTTTGACCAGCTGATGGCTGACCCATGCAGGCCAGCCTTGTTCATCACGGTAACTGCCGCTGAAGTTGGATTCGCAACTGCTGTTTTTTTGCTGGCGACGGGTTAATCGTCGTCGAGGGAGAAAAATTTTTTTAGAGACTCGACAGTCGTCAGGGTAATCGTTGTCGAGGGAGAAAAATTTTTTAGAGACTCGACAGTCGTCGTGGTAATCGTCGTCGAGGGAAACAATTTTTTGGAGACTCGATAGTCGTTGTGGTAATCTTCGTCGTCGCTGATTGTCTATAACAGGCTTGATCACGCTCGCTTCACTTGTGTCTGGGCGGGCTTCGCGCTGGAACCACGACTCAAACGTAGCAAGGATTCACTTATTTCAAAAAACACGAAGGACCTCAATTTCCTGCACCAATATTTAGTCCTTGCAGCGTCGAGTCCTCTGACTCTCCTTCACTGTGTATCGTCCTGTTTGATACAATTTCACTTGTGTTGATCACTTGTTGCTTGGTTTACTGCCGCACTCGCGTAGTTTTTGCTCATAGCCTCCGCTTATGAACTTTTGATTTTTGAGCTGCTCCGACAGAGTTTCCTCTTCTTGTATTGTTTTCTCACTCAACTGAACTGACGCTGTGCGTTGCGGCGCTCCTTTATAGGCCGGGTCGCGGCCTTTTGTCGGGACTGTACCAGAAATCACGCGATCGCCTCGGTGGCGTGATTTCTGGTAATTTTCCACTGCCATTTGCTGGTGCCAGCCTATGTCTGCCGTTAGTGTGAGTATGGATGGATATATTGCACCCGCAATACTCCTCACACTATAACTGCACATATCTTGGTGGACATGTGTGGCAGCCACTCTCATATGGCTCCTCACAAGCCTTATGATTGGATATATTCCTTAAATGTTAATAATTGAAGCCATTCCTCTTTTCCAAATCCAATGAAATTGCGCTTATGTTGCTGCATCCAAACCATTGGTGTAAATCGTCTCGTTGTTTAAAAGCCGCACTTTAATTTTTATAGTAGATTTACAAAATACTCAAATCCAAATATATTTCATGGCCTTGTACTTTTCTCGAATTTCTAGATGTTGTTAGCTGAAGTGTGTCCATATTGATTGAAAAGTTGGCTCAAACTAACTTGAAATTGAATTGTGAGCGCTATTTAAGGTGAAGAGTCTAGATCATAGTTCACAGCACATTAACCACGAAATGATTAAGATAGACAGAAGCTCGTCTGTTCTTCTTGAATTCCAGTTTATATTTGGAAATGAGAGATTTAGAACTAGATCAAAGCTTAACTCACTTTTAAAACTTTTTCACAAATGGAAAATTTCACAATAGAAAAACTCTAAAAATAACTAAACAGTATGTTGATGCATTGGATTGGAGTGATGTATACATTTCTTATTTAAGCCTTGGTGTGATATATTAAGTTCTGTAAACGAACCTTTCAGTCCGTTTAGTTTTAGCTAGGCTAAAACTCAGTCGAGCTGTGGGATCGTGCAAGAAATTTAGTTTAGTTGCGCTTGCGATAATTAATAATAACACGTATTCTTTATACAGTGGCTCGAAGCTTATTCTGATCAGCGTCAAAGAAAAAAAGGAATTGCCTGCCGTAAGCTAACCATTCATTAGTTTTCAGAAATTCCAAAGACCGATGGTAGGTATATATATTATCCACAAAAATTAATATATGACCCCAATACACTGGGGCTTCCCCACCTGCTAGGTAGGATTATAAAAATGTAGCATACTTTTAGGCTGAGTTTTCATTTGGAGCAGGTGCATTGTGGACACCTGGGTGCCATGAAACCCTGATTTTTTACCCAAAGTTGAGTATTTTTGGTATAAATAGACCAATCCTTCGTAGTCAGTTTAGTTTTATCCTGCATCTCGGGTGCAATAAGCCAAAAACGACTATGGACAAACAGACTACCATTGAACTACGAAAACTCATCATGGTCAGTCTGAGCAACTCAACTGTGTATAACATCATTCGGCGCTTCGTCGACGCAAATCGGATTGAGGGCAAGGGCAGAAAGGCACCAAACAAGATTTTCACCGAAGAGGAGGAGCAAAGGATCATCAGGAAAAGAAGGGGAAATCCCAGGCTACCGACTCCAAAAGTGGCTCAATAGGTGCAGGATGAAATGGGGAAAAAGTGCTGTGTGGAATCTGTGTGAAGGTTTCTGCGCAAACATGACTTTAATGCCCGAATACCACGGAAGAAGCCCTTTATAAGCGTACAAATTAAAGGGACTTGGATGACGTTCGTCAAAAACCACTTGGACAAGGATTTGGAGATCTGGAACACAGTCATATTTGCATATGAGTCAAAATTCACCGTTTTTGACTCGGACGGACTTAATTATGTGTGGCGACAGTCCAATACTGACCTGAATCCCAAACACGTAAAGGCAACAGTCAAGCATGGTGGAGGAAGTGACATGGTATGGGTATGTATCTCGTCAGCCGGATTCGGGAATTTTGTGATTTTTGAAACAACAATGGACAAGAATGTGTACTTCAAAATACTAAAGGAAAATTTACTAAAAAGTGCCGAGAAGCTAGGAATCCGACGTACTTTCCTGTTCAACCAGGACAACGATCCCAAGCATAAGGCCAAGATAGTACAGTCCTGGCTCATCAGGAACTGCCCCCACATGATAATTCCACCGGCCCAGAGTCAAGATTTAAATGTCATTGAGAATTTGTGGGGTGTGCTGGAAAATAACATTCGGAAGCACAGAATATCCAGCAAAGAAGAACTCAAAACTACTCTGCGGGATGAGTGGAGCAGAATCAGCCCAGAAGCTACCAGGAAGCTGGTATCTTCCATGAATAATAGGTTAAGGGAAGTAGTTAAGGCTAAAGGATATAATAATAAGTATTAACATCCTTATTTAAGTTATTATACGCCAAATATATTATTTTGTTTAGACTGATCAAAATGAAAAGTGCGCATAAAAGTATGCTACATTTTTATAATCCTACCTAGCAGGTGGGGAAGCCCCAGTGTATTGGGGTCATATATTAATTTTTGTGGATAATATATATACCTACCATCGGTCTTTGGAATTTCTGAAAAATAATGAATGGTTAGCTTACGGCAGGCAATTCCTTTTTTTCTTTGACGCTGATCAGAATAAGCTTCGAGCCACCGTATATTAACTAAAGGTTTTATTCATACGTTACTTAAGGCTGGTTTTATTAATTTTCACTTATTATTATGGAGTTTCTGATTTCGAGACTTCGCACTCGCTTGTAGATTTTTGCACACCGTTCGAACTGTTTCGCACTCCGCTCGTACTAGTTCGCACTGACTTGACTTGCTGTTTGGCTTTTCACTCACTGACCCTTGGTGTGCTGTGACGCCACCTTTTATAAGTCGGATCGCGTCGGTGGCCCCGAGTTTTGGGCTTTTCTCACGCTTTTCTGCTGACGCCGCACTCGCTTCTTTGGGCGCTTCCCACGCTTTTCTGCCGACGCTGTACTCGTTGGGAGTAAGGCAGCGGTCACCTGCTTCCAGGTTGCTGCCCACTGGTGTCGCTGCAATCGATGAAATTCGAGCAGCGGTTGCTTCACCAACTGCCCGATATGCCGTTCCGTTCTCCCACGGTCTCCTGTGATCGCTGCACCTCGATGGAATTAGTGCAGTGACCACCTGTTTGACGTCGCGGCCCACTTGGGTCTCATGCTGTCCGATATGGAATGCGCTGATGGCGCCCTTACGCTCTCAATAGCGCCAAGTGGTGGTGTCAGTTTCCCATCCATCCGGTAGCGTCCGCAGAAGTAGGCACGTGTGCTCTCGGTGGAAATCAGACCCGCGTGCACCTGGTGGTCTCCTTGTATAATATGCTTCTCGCTGATTGCAGGTGTTCTCGTCGTTGAGCACCCGGTTGCAGGTGTTTTCGTCGTTGACGAAATATGCTGACGTTGCGCAAGATCCAATGTCGTCTGCTGCAATCGTTGGGAGGGCTGCCCATAGCATATGTGGCAATTGTTGCGAGCGGCGCATATACCTTATGTCAAAGCTATATGGCTCCTCAAACTCCCCCCTTTCTTCGGTAAGTGGAAGCCTTCCACGTCCCAGTGATAATTTTTGTTTGATTACGTTTGCTGTAATCACGATGCATTTTTTCCTAGTGAACGTTGAGGTTGGTCATGGTCCTACTCTTTCTGCACTACATGTTGCGCAATTGCAACTGGAGTGGCTTGTTCTCTCTGAGCATTTATTATGATTAATTTTTATATATATACAACCTTTGTATACCCCTATTTTTTTTACTTACCCTCTCCTGTTGGGCGTTTATTTTATTTTATTATTATATTATATATTTTTTATTAAGTATTTCCTTGCTGTGTGGCTTCAGGTCGCTCACATGCGCCGTCCTTATCCGTTTATCTTCCGAGCTGCTTAGCTGGCAGATCACCGGTGATGTGAAGTCCATGATTTGGTACGGGCCTCCGTATCTCGGTGTTAGCTTGGCTGCGAACCCCTCTGCTGCATTCGATAGGTGGTGGAACTTCATCCACATCTTGTCTCCGACTTTGCCTGGTCCTGTTAGGCCTTTTCCAAGCTCCGCTGGACAATTTCGAAAATTTCTTTCGATTTTTTTCGTTGTCGGTCGGCGTTTGGACTACTTGTTCTTTGCCGATTGTCACCTCGTCGAACAAAGCCGTTGGTAGCCTCGGCTCCCGACCTTGTGTGATGAAAGCAGCACTGTAACGTGTGGTGCTCGAGACGCTGGTGTTGACTGCCAGTGTTAGCTCGGGTAACGCTCCATCCAAACGACTTTGGTTTTTCAATACACTAACCTAAGAAAGAGGTTCAACAAAATATACACTAATAATAATAATATATTTTAATATAAACATTTATCTTTAAAAATACACTGTAAAAATAAGAAATAAAATGTACTATGAAAACGTAACCAAAAAAAAAAAATCTTTTATTTAAACATAAACTTTAAAAAACCTAGGTATGAAGTCTGCAGGTATACAAACCACAGCAGGCCATTATTTCAAATTATTGTGAAATCAGGAGGGTCACTCAAACCGAGTGTAAAGGAGAAAAAGGAGAGAGCCGAAAACATTCCTAGACACACAAAAAGATAGCTGCACTTGTCAAACGTACGTGTGAAGTACCTAGTCAACATCAGTTACGACAATAACGCTGTAATTAGGATGTGTGAAAACATTAGGTGGGAATTGCCCTAAGAGTTCTAGGTAATGACAACGAAGGTGCGAAAAGAGAACCAAAAACACTTATCCACTGATCAATGAACTCACCCTTAAAAGAGAAGCCATATGATATTCAATCTGCGATAAACCTACCCTTAAAAAGAGAAGCAAAAAATAATTTACGCTGATCAATAAACCCACCCTTAAAAAGAGAAGGAAAAATAATTTTACACTGATCAATGAACCCACCTTAAAAAAACAAAAAAAAATCACCTCATGTAGCTGTTCACTTGTGCGGTAGCTGCTGAGGTGTTCTAAGAGATCTAACTAATGAGGAGGAAGGTGATAAAAGAGAACTAAAAACATTTTTACACTGATCAATGAACTTACCCCCTATAAGGATAAGCAAAAATAATTTTACCCTGATCAATAAACCTACCCTTAAAAAGCGAAGCGCAAATAATTTAACGCTGATCAATGAGCCTACCCTTAAAAAGAGAAGCGAAAATAATTTACGCTGATCAATGAAGCCATCCATTGACCAATAAACCCACCCTTAAAAAAATCAAAATCAAATCATCTACCTGCACACTTGTGCGCTTGCTGCTAACTGATCTTCCACTATATTCTAGCACATACGTTACAGGTTACATATTTTTAATTAGATTCCAAAATCGAAAACCCAATCACGTACGCACACACAAGTACGCACACACAAGTACCTCACCCCAACCCCCAATAAAAAAAAAATAGGACTTCCTGTCATAGAATCCTAAATAAAAAACAGAATTTTGGTTTGATTAAAATTGTTTGCATTTACAGTGGCGGACACCTTATTTGTACCTGCAAACTTGTGCGGTAGCTGCTAACCGATCTTCCATTACATTCTACAATACAGGGTACAGGTTACATGCCTTGCTCAAAATCTCCACCTTAAAAAACCCAATCACTTACGCACACACAAGTGCGCGAGTGATCCTCCACCTCACTACAACCCACAATAAATCTAGACCCTTCGATCATAAATGTCATGTACGTGATCCAAAATCCCCCACCCAAAAGCAATAAATTAAGTGCTATAGTAAAAATCGAAAGTGCTGAAATTATGTTAATTTACATTCAATGCAACCGTGCATCCTAACATATGTTAAGTACCTCATAAATGCGTACTCATTATGTTAAGCAGTACAATTATGTTAGTCAACGTTTAGTCTCAAATAAACTTTGAAATGAGTACACAACGACGGTGGTACTTGGGTTTTTACTTTTCTTATTCAGGCATTCCCTGACGCGGGGAAACTTCGCTCCAGCAGGTTATGGGCCCAGGATACGTGGCCTGATAAGATCGGTTAAAGTTTATTGACTCGATATCCGCAGTTACGAACTCGGATGTGTTAAAAGAACAAATCGGCAGATACATACGTGAGTGTAAAAGTAAATTGCGTCGCAGAAATAAAAAAAATGAGTGCGTTGTACCAAATTGAGAAGCTTGAGGAAAAGAATTATGATTCTTGGAGCATACAGATGCGAAGCGTGTTGGTGCATGCGGATCTATGGGAAGTGCGTCGGGGGATTTACTGGAGTCTGATGTTGGCGAAAATAATAACTGGAAAGCACTGGATCGTAAGGCATTGGCAACGATCACGCTAAGTGTTAAGACATCGGAGTTGGGATACATCAAGAATTGCACAACGTCGCAGGAGGCATGGATTAAATTGCGCGAAGTACATCAGCCAAGCGGGCCGATGCGTAAAGTCTGGCTATATAAGAAGTTGGTCAATTCACGCATGGCGGAGGGGCAAAGCATGGCTAGCTATTTGATCACATTTAACGAAATTGTTGATCAGCTTGCCGGAGGAATAGCAATAGTTGACGAGATCAAGGTCATTATTTTGCTTTCCAGCCTTCCAGACATTTAAGCGAATTTTGTTGTCGCCATCGAGACGCGCGACAGCCTTCCAGGATATGAAATTATAGGTATAAAGTTGAAGGAAGAAGGCGAGAGGAAGACAGCGCAGAGAACGTGATTTTTTTTTGTTTAATTTCTGTCATGTGTTGTGCCATTTGAAGTGCAAGTGAAAGGTTATTAACTATCGTGCTAATAATTATTCTAAGCGTCTTCTGCATAATTCGATGCAAAAACCAACAAACACGCTCGCACGCACACACACATACATACTTACAGTTTCGCTCTCGTTTGTAAAGTGCAAGTGAAAGATTATTAACTATCGTGTTAATAATCAATCTAAGCGTCTTCTGCATAATTCGATGCAAAGACCAACAAATACGCTCGCACACATACACACATTTTGGCTCTCGT